>JACXGI010005176.1:16033-32777 GCA_016801175.1 Esox masquinongy | reverse complement strand
CTCAGCCCGTCTGGCCTTGTGCCATGGTAGTCCACAGAAAGCCAACCCAGAAACAACATTCAAGAGACCTCTCCTTCTGCCTATCCTAATCTGTTCTTCTATTCCCCTGTCTTTCTCTCATTTTGTGACATCCGTCTCCTGACATCCTTCATCTGAGTTGGGACTAGTGGGAACATGCTGCAGGCAGCCTCAGGGACAATCTGTTATCTACAGGGCTCTTTCACCGTCACTCTTATCACAAGGAAAACATCTTACAGACACGTGGAATGGCCTCGTTGTTCTGTGATATTTGATCACATCAAGTTACTCCCGGCAGGAGGGTTTATCTTCTGGTGTAACTCTTGTGTGTGTGTGTGTGTGTGTGTGTGTGTGTTTGTGAAGAATCGTAAGAAACAGTGATAGATAGAAAGATAAGATAGCATGGAGTGAGAGAGCAATGGGACACATGCAGGGCGTGTGCACACTCAGTGTGTGTGTGTGTGTGCGTGTGTGTGTGGGTGTGTTTGTATGTATATGTTTGTGCGTGTGTGTGTGTTTGTATGTATATATGTGTGTGTGCCTGCATAAGGGTGAGCATGTGTGTGGGTTGTCAGACAAATTACCAGCAGGAACCCTTCGTCCCAGAGACCATCAGTCTCGGTCTACAGGGTTCAGACCCCGCCCCCTGACCCGTGTGTGAGGACAGAATGGCTTTGACATTTAACACAGTCCTCATATAATGGATTGCTAATAAAGCCACATAGACAGGGTGTCAATGACTGTCAGGGCACCAGGCTGGAGAAATTCAAGCGTTTAACAAGAGCTCCGCAGACACAACAATTAACATTCAACCTTAAACACAGTTGGGGTTGACCTCATTCAAAGCCATGGGACTGAGCCCCGAGTCTTATGATAGTATAAACTGCGTGGTTAATTACATTCCTTAAATTGTCCATGACTTTGTCAATTGACTTGTTCCTCATAAATCTAAATAATTATTTAATGGCTCTGTATTGATTTATGGAGACACAATAACAAGTAATGCCATCAGAGTAAATGGGTCCTGTACCAGTGATTCTGACCAGATCATCTGTAGAGTTACAGATCCACAGAAATTGCCTAAGATTCGACTTTTCTTAAACAAAAATGACATGACAGCGTACATGCACCATCTTTTTGTGCAAATATAAAGTCTGCCGGTGATGTACAGTCTGCCGATGATGTACGGTCTGCCGGTGATGTACGGTCTGCCGGTGATGTACGGTCTGCCTATGGTGTACGGTCTGCCTATGGTGTACGGTCTGCCGGTGATATACGGTCTGCCGGTGATATACGGTCTGCCGGTGATGTACGGTCTGCCGGTGATGTACGGTCTGCCGGTGATGTACGGTCTGCCGATGGTGTACGGTCTGCCGATGGTGTACGGTCTGCCGATGGTGTACGGTCTGCCGATGGTGTACGGTCTGTCGATGGTGTACGGTCTGCCGATGGTGTACGGTCTGCCGATGGTGTACGGTCTGCCGATGGTGTACGGTCTGCCGATGGTGTACGGTCTGCCGATGGTGTACGGTCTGCCGATGGTGTACAGTCTGCCGATAGTGTACGGTCTGCCGATGGTGTATGGTACGGTCTGCCAATGGTGTAGATATTTTTTGGTTGTTTAAAATAAAATGAATTTTAGTCCTGATTTCTTTGGAGGCAATATTAAAATAGCAGCCACATGAAAACTCTTAATAATAAAAGTTAATATTTCCTTGCCTCTTAAACCAGGCTTGTCGCTCGGCCTGGGGAATACCTATAGGACTTTAGTTGGGAACAATGTTTTTGTGAAAGAGTTAAAAGAATGTGTCAACCACACTTGACGCCTTGGCAGTAAGACATATGCTCCCCGTAATGAAAAAGGGTGATATTAAAGTTATGGATGACGTTAAGGAACGGAGTTGAATGTTCATCCCTGACGAGTGTTTTTTTAATGGCAGCCTGATGTTTCGGGCCCTGGTGTGAGCGTAAGGGCATGTGCAAAGCATAACCAATCGCACACATGCTCTGTCTCTGCCTTTTTCTCTCACAAGCACATGCATGCTTCACACAGCCTCAGTCCCATTCTGAATCAGCCTGTGCATGCTTTATATTCCTATTGTATTCCAGACCACGGTGTTGTCATTCCTCTGACATTGCAACCCTGTCAGTCTGTTTGTCCTTTCGTTCCTCTGTCTCTGCCGAACAGCGTATGCTTGAATGTGTGTGTGTGTGTGTGTGTGTATGGGCCTGATTGCGTCAAGGACTTGAACTCTGAATCTTACATGCATTGTTCGGTGAAAATTCCCCTATAGTCGGTAGCCTATTGAGGACAGACAAAACGGTCCGAAGAAATGCCGGTAAAGGGTACCGAACTGGAGAGATTAATGTGTCAAGTGTCTGGCTGCTACTGCTCTGGGTGGGTGTGTGCACATCCACAAGTGCATGTGTGTTGAAAAAGTTTAAACACTTAAGTAAAAAGCGCCTCAAGCCATGACACTGGTTACAGTGTATTCTGAGCATGGAGTCAAGCAGGCGGGTAGCATTCAGTGCAATCGCTAACCTCGGTTTGAACGCCTAAGCCGGAGCACATGGGAGTCTAGGTCAGATGTGGCTTACTCTATTCCTTAACCTCAATCTGAGACAATACGTACACAAGTGCGGCAGTCACCTCCAGGAATAGACACATGACAAATTCTAGACAGCAGTAGAAACAAGCAGAGCTAGGCTGACGAGTTACCAGAAATGACCCGCACGTCACAGGGACACTGTGTAACGGCTTGTTTCTGTCGTTTTCAATCGCAGAGGCCCTTGAAGTCTGGGCAGTGCATGTGTTTGTAGAGAGATGGCTTGGCACTCTTAAATCACTTCCATTTAACTAAATGTTGAGTGGAGCAGTGCTCCCCTAATGGGCATGATGGCAAAACAACCTAGACAGGACAATTATTCTGGAACATTCTCAACACTCTCTTTGTAAAGTATTTTCAATGTTGAGAACACACTCACCTACACACACACAGACAGGCAGACAGACAGAAAGGCAGGCAGGTAGACAGGCAGGCAGACAGGCAAACAGGCAGCAAAAGGGATGAGAGAAATAATGCTCCAATCGTGCCCCCTCCCTAACATCCGACCTGACGTGAGATACCCATGCAACATGATGATGCCGTTATATAAGGCACCTGGCCAATTTCTACTGTGTTCAAAACAGCTGGTCTAAAATTCAGATTAAAATAAATTCTAAAATCTTAATGAAAAAGCACACCTCCAATTCGGCAGTAAAGCAGTATTAAACCATGCTTTAATTAAGTGCTGAACAATTTTGATATGAAGTTAAGGACAGTCCTAAGCATCTAAAACAAGAGACGTCAGCGGACGTGGTGAAGGCAACAAGCACAGAATCCAACAGGCTACTGGTGTGCGGTTGTTTCATGGCTTTCTGGACAATTACTATACATGTGTTAATACAAATCCAACGTAGTTACCACGTGAAAACACCTAGACTAACCACATTCCAACATGTTTTGTGTTCTGTAGTTTTATTGTCTAATAATGTTGTTCATAACGCGTGCTTAACGTTCTGTGTGGACCCCAGCAGAAATTGATATTGGGGATCCTAATACAAAAATGCAAATTTCTAAAGATCGTCACATTCCAAAATCCACATTTTCAACAGCAAAAAAAACTGACTGCGTAAAATCTACAAATGACCGTGGACTGAGGTTCAAATTTCTCATTCTTGCAAACATATTTTTGGCACCCCAATCGGTCCGAAACAGTTGTAGACCAGTGAGACGAGATTATCGAGGTCTACTACTTGCCTTGGACACCGGTGTGATGGACATGCTGCTTGGCGAGCGTTGGAGCTGCGTCTCGATCTCCATCTCACTGTTCTCCGTCATCGTCAGTCTTCAAGAGATTGGGTAATCTTCTGTGAATTGTCCGGGTTACGGATATGAGTTAAATGTGAGTTAATGAGGAGTACTCAGTATAGCCATTGATACCGTGCGCAATCCCGCCACCGTTTAAGGATTAGCGCGCGCGAGGAATGGGCAGGCTGTTAAGGACCAAGTGCTACGAAGTGCACAGGTTTACCTCCAATTAATATCGTCATCGCAGGTCTGAAGTCATTTTAGGTCAGGGCTGTAGGCTATAATCTCTATGGTGGTATTCAAAAGACTGGACCCCGCTTACGCATCAGCAAACAAATGTCATTTCCTGCCTTGCGCGTCAAGTAACCTACCAACTGATGTTCTCCCTTGGTAGTGTGCTACTTACTATTGTAAAACTATACATAAAAAAATTATCATATGGGAACCAGCAGTGTGAATCTTCTAAAGAAGAACAACTATTGATGTTTCCGAATCCGACGGCTAATAGTCCATTTGATTTCCAAATACAAGTTGTTGGAATCATGCATGAAGGTCTCTTCCAGGACTCGTCTCGTAGTAGTAGTAGTGGTAGTGGTAGTAGTAGTTGTAATAGTATTTCACCACAGCTACAATATACTTTTCATCCCTCCTTTTGCTTGACGCGTGCTGCCGACTTCAATTCGATTTAAGGCAAACGGAGTCACGCCTCCCCGTGACTCCGTGGCATCTGATTGGAACACTCTTTACAACCGTGTCAATATTATATACTCAACATACAGTATAGTCAGTTTAATATGGGTACTGTATCATAACGGGTGCACTTTAGCTGATATGAAACAAATTAGAGTATCATAATGGCTTTACCCAGATGGAAAAGCTCCGTAAATAGTCTAATCATCCTAAAATGCCAGAGACAAGCATTGCAATCGCTTGAAATATTTGACCTTTTCAGAATGATTACCAGCAACTTTAGTTGCATTCCTAAGTAGCTGTGAAACTGAAATTAGTGAATACAAATAATATTCATAATATTTCCACCGGACGTATTTTTGTTTCAAAGTCACCCACCAGGATGTGCTCCTATACAAGTGTTAGTCATCTGTGTCGGTGGACACTTTCAGTCACATCAGGTTAAAAAGGATCATTTTTTTCCGAGGTTGCAAACCTATGCGTCATCAAAGAACACGTCAAAAGATACCGCGGTTAAAAACCCCACAGTCTCCGGTTGTGATGGTGGACCGTAATGACAGAGTGGAAGTGACCTGGGAGAAATATGAGTCAAGTGGCAGCTGCTGTTGCTGCGTTTGTGTGTGTTCGTGTGTGTGCGTGTGTGTTGGGGGGTGGCTGGGTGGGGAGGGCTGGTCTTAGGCTAGTCTCCAACAGAACATTTTCCAATGCAGGTGTTTTCATTTATTTGTAATATAAATTAATATCTTGATAGCAAATACTTTACTGTAAACATTTCCATTATTATTATAAAAAATATTGAAAAATCGTTCTAAAATAATATTTCTCAATCACTGACGTTGCTAAGAGGATGGGATGGTTTGAGTGGAGAAGGAAAGGTCACAAAAGTAGAACCTAATGGGAAGCAAACCTGACAGCTGTGTTTTTGAAACTATTAACTCATTTTAAACGGCCTGGCACATTGTCTGAAATGTTTAATATGTATATACATTATTTTACCTTGTTTCTCTTCCCAATTTCATCATAGATGGAGATATCGACATAGTTGTCTCCTGGAAAACATCTGGTGCGGTCTGGCTTCTTATCGCGCTGCTCGCACAACCGAAATATTTACACCCAGGAAGGAATATATCCTCTTGTTTGAGCTAACAGACACCCAAGCCACCACAAAGAGACACCAGAGTGTCAAAAAGGCAAGCAAATTCAGACGATACTGGTCAATTGCACCACTCTTCACGGGACCCCTGGGCCCAGCCGCTAGCAGGATTCGAACCCTGGTCTCACTATGACACAGCTGACTGTGACACAGTGGCTGAGTGATGCCATGTTCATATCTGGAGTGCACTGGGTTCTACAAGGTTATGGAGGCTGCTAATGCCACGGCCTGTCTAGAAGATTTGCAGAAAACACGTTCAAAGATGTGAAAGACAACATTTTATGGTATTTCTAGAGAAGAATAGAAAAGGTTCTTGGTCAAAAGTAAATAAACATTGTTTGATATGCTTGTCACTTTATATAAAACAGAAATTATTCAAGCCACCTATGTAGTCTGTATTTTTCACAGTTATAATATTTAATCTGATTGTATGGGCCGTTAGAAAGCAAATTCGGATATGTTTACATACACAGCTTTAATTGGCTGAGAATATGGTCTGGAGCGATGTTTCCCAATCACCAGGCTGTGGACCAATATCTGGCCAAGATCAGTTTTGTGTACACCAGGCCTAGACATGAAAAAGTGTCTTGCCACTAGTGTTCACAATGGAAAATACACTGAGTCTGCTCAGCCTGGTCTTTGAGCGAGTAGATTGTATCTAATTCCATGAAACGTCTTTGTGAGAAAACGCATGCAGTTTGGATGGACCGAAAGCCAGTCACATCTCTGACATTCTAACCTAACCACCAACCTAATCTAACTACTTCCTGGCCATATGCACAGTGAGGAGAAGTGTCAGGGAACGAGACATTCTGCCTAAACTACTCAACAAACTGTGAGAAAGTACTAACTAGTAAACCAAGTAGGTAACAATATTATTGCTTGGCTTTTTTTGTATTTTTTGTACATTCACCACTTAGGATGAGCATGAGAAGTTTGAACTTGTTTTTGGATGTTCACATTCAAAGGACTATTCAAAGGCACTCGGTTGGTTCACATTCCCTTTCAGTGACTGCCATCATCTTCTCAACATGTGTGTAAGAAATGGAGCAGATATCTGTCTGGGTAGGCTTTTATCCATAACAGGGCCAAAACGGAAGTAAGGGCCTGTTGTTGTTTTGGAACAATTTCACCTCCTATGGGTTAATCCAGTATTGTTCAATTGCTTGAGCATGTATTCACATTGTTTGTTTTACACATTTTTTAAAAATGATTTAAGGCAGAAAAAATGCAGTAATTTCAAAATGCCCTCCAGCGTTGTTGGCAGCCTGGGTGAAGATAAACAAAATAAGGTATGAGCAATGTCATGTAGATCAGATGGATATTACACTCAAAACAGAGAGACATCTAACCTCTAACTGTGGTAAAATTAAATGCGTGTCATGAATATTGGTAACCCTGCATTTGTGCACCCACTCCTCGCCAAGCTAAAAGCATAGCGTCTTCTACAATGTTTGATATCCTTGTTTTTCCTTTAGACTCTCTTCAGCTCACTGCACATTTTCAATGGGGTTTAGGTTAGGGGATTGGGATGGCCTTTGCAAAAGCTTGATTTTGTGGTCAGTGATCCATTTCTGTGTGGATCTGAGTGAATGTTTTTGATCATTGTCCTGCTGAAAGATCCAACAACAACCCAGTTTTAGCCTCCTGGCAGAGGCAGACGGGTTTGGGACTAAAATCCTGTGGTACTTGACAGAGTCCATGATGTCATGTACCCTAACCAGGTTTCCAAGGCATTTGGAAGCCAAACAGCTAAACAGCATGTCCACTACCACAGTTCACCGTGGAAGTAGGTTATTTTCTACGTCAATCCTCTTTTTATGCAAAATCCACCACTGGGGTTTGTGGCCATAAATGTAGTGTATATTTTTATCTCATCTGGCCAATCAATGTTCCAATGACCTTTAACAAACTCCAGGCACTGAAATGTATGTCTTGATGAGAGTTTAGGCCATTTTTCTGCCAAGACGTCCATGTAGATTGTTTTGGCGTGGAGGTTGCGTATAATTTTAGTGTTCTTGTTAAGTCACAATGAAAGTTGGAGATGAAGCGTTCCCGCTTTTAAGTAAATTTGCTAATATTATTGCAACAACATCACACACTGGTGTAATTACCTGTAGTTTTGTTGTTCTCATAGTTTTTCATGCGATTGTATATCTGTATTTTGTTACTGTCTTCCTGCTCATCATTCCTCAACTCAACGTTGTTGATTATCTGATTTAATTTCAACATATAATGTTGTATGCAGAATTTTCTTAACCAAAGGTGCTGGGGCTCATTCCAGACCAGGCCAGGCCAGTTAAACCCCTCCAGCCAAACAGAAAGTCATGGATGACCACTTACGAGTTCACAATGAGGCAAATTAAGTTAAAAAGGAATTTTCTTAAGTTTCAAAGTATATATTATATCAATGGGAAGATTTGTTTCATAGGAATTTCTAGGGGTGCCGATGAAGTTTGTTTGAGAAAAGTATTTATTTACATTTTTTTTTCTCAATTAATTGTTCAATTTCTCATATTTTAATGTAAGACCTAACCAATAACAGTGACATTTTATCATAGCATTTTTTTTTTTTTGGTAATGTACACCAAGTGGGGCAATAACTCTGAATGACACTGTAGATGTATTTTATAGATAATGTTTACCACCTGGTTTTGGACCTTCCATAAGGGATTGGCTCCCTATGATCTTTCCCATTTTATGGGCCATTCTGATGCATGATAATGCTGTCCGTCTCTTAGCCTACACTAAACTGAATGACCCAGAAGGGAAAATCCTCTGAAGGAGCAGTCTGTGTAAATCTTTTTCACAGGACTTTTTTTTAAACAGAAATCTAATCCGAGACTAGGCATTATTTTTGCATTAAGAGTTCTCATGATTGTCCCCAGAAAGCAGACCCATGTGGGATGGGCTGGCCCATTTTCAATCTCTCTGTGCATGCATGTCTTTATGAGCATGTCTGAAACAGAGTGGTTAGTCGCTGCAGGAGAGAGAGAGAAATGGAACAGAGAGGAGAGAGAGTGAGTGAGATAAAGAGAGACAGAGTACCAACCTCTAGTAATAATGTTCTCCGTTCTCCTTCTTCCCCGGTGCCTGGTCTGTTCCCTTGGTAATTCCTGTGCTCATCTCCAAGGTCACCTGTGCTTATAAAATGAACTCTACATGCTATCTTTATTACAGCATCTTCCATTTTGGAGAGAAGGTGAATGTTGCACAGCCTGCTAACCCTTCATTTTCTCTATCCAATAAAACAGAGTGCATAGATTCTATCTATAAGGCTGTATATTACAAATATACCCTGTCTATAAGGCTGCATAGTACCAATATACCCTGTCTATAAGGCTGTATAGTACAAATATACCCTGTCTATAAGGTTGCGAACTACCAATATACCCTGTCTGTAAGGCTGTACAATAAGAACATACCCTGTCTATAAGGCGGTATAATAAGAACATACCCTGTCTATGAGGCTGCATAATAAGAACATACCTTGTACATAAGGCTGCATAATAAGAACATACCTTGTCTATTAGGCTGCATAATAAGAACATTCCCTGTCTATAAGGTTGCATAATAAGAACATACCTTGTACATAAGGCTGCATAATAAGAACATACCCTGTAACATACAAGGGGGCTGTGATAACAAACAATTTTCACAGACTTGAAACCCATCATCATCTGGGGCTTTTCTATTGATTGGTTGGTACACACACTGTGGTCAGTCCAACTAAAAACAGAGAAGATGACTCAGGTGCACACAGCCAGAAAACAGATCAGGGAGATACAAGTGAAATCAGAAACAATGACGCAATGAAATGCTGGGAAAGAAGGGCTGACGTGGACATCACAGGGTTAGAGTTGACATCCGTTTGCACAGATGATAACACTGTATTGAATGATAAATAGGTGGTGATGAACAGCAGTGCAGCTCTCTGGATCCTCTGGGTTTTCTCCAGTTAGGGGTGTGACAGTCCCAGCCAAACGGGACCATTTGCAGTTGTGTTTGTGGTTTTGTCTTGTCTGCCCTCTCCTGGACTTAAGTTGCTTCACAAGTCCTTATTTGATCTTTCCTCCCTGTCTTCCCTCCCGGACTCAGTCAGTTCCATCCTACTCAGCTGTTTCCATTCACCTGTTTCCTGTTTCCTTGTTTGCCTGAGTATTTAGTTTCGTCCTTTTCTCACAGTCTTTGTCGGTTATTGGTTGTGATTAGACACTGTCTGTGTGTATGCTCTTGGTTTATGTGTTCAGTCATTACTTCTGTATGAGGATTGCGCTACAGTACTGTGTGTGCTTACTATGTTCCTGTGAGTAAAGATGCTATATTTGAACTCCAGTCCGGCCTGTGCCTTTTTCCTACACTATACAACACATGACAAGGAGGGACTGTGAGAATAGAGTTTATTATATTTTAAAATAATTAATACAATTATAAAACATTGGAAAATAATAATGGGAAATAATGCAATGCATTTTATCTGATACAACTACAAGGTCAGAGCAAAAATAAATATCTCTCATAGACAGTAACATGAGAAATATCTCTCATAGATAGTAACATGAGAAATATCTCTCATAGACAGTAAGATGAGAAATATCTCTCATAGACAATAACATGAGAAATATCTCTCAAAGACAGTAACATGAGAAATATCTGTCATAGACAGTAACATGAGAAATAAGATGTTTAGCTTTGGATTTCCTATTCCTTTTTTCTTCTATTTATTGTTAAAACCCAATGCTTTTTTGGATGAGCTGAAAGACATTTTTAAAAAGCCTGAAAAATGTTATGTTTATAGGTAAGGCACACATACATGTAATGGATCAATCAAATCCAGTCTCAATTTGCACCCTCAGATGCCAACAGCTCAACCTATCTTTTCCAATATGTTTAACTTTTCCCTTTGCAATGCAACTTCTATAGACAGCCCTAAAACTAAATACCTTCCCCAAATACATAATCATAGTTGTCTTTGATTGGTTGCATTTCTATTCCCATATCAGAACACTACAGTTTCAGAACTTTTACAACTAGCAGCCAGAAATCGCAGAAAGCATCTTTAAGTGAATTGCTACTTTTTACAATTCATCCTAGATCTTTTAAGTCATTATAGTTTTCCTTGGTGGAGGACAGAATAGTACAGTCCCATATCTATGTTGTAATGTCCTTGTTGATGTCATTCCTCTTCTGGAGAATGACTTTGGAACTAGCACACAGACACATGATTTATGTTATGACATTCGTTAACTTCTACATATTCATAGATGGCAAGAATGATGGGGTGTGTGTGAGAGAGTGTGTCCAGGTATAATTATATCTGTGGGGAACAAAAATCCTTGCAAGGATATTACAACAGGAAACACTTGACCTTGTGAGGACATTGCAATGGTTCCCATGATGGAAAATTATATTTTTGGCTTAGGGGTTTAGGTTAAATATTACAATTTGGGTTACTTTTAGAATTAGAACTTTGAGGATATAGGTTGAGGCGAGGGTAAAGGTTTAGGGGTAAGCATAAATAAGACATTTACACTTCCTTTTCTCATTGGGTCAGAGAGCTGTTAATGTGGCTCAATTTGAAAAACATGAGTATTCATTCTGGCTTGCCTGTTGGATGAAAAGAAAAAATAAAATGATCCACTCTGTTTTGTTTAAGGAGGTGAAAACACAGCAGAAAGCTCAAACGAATGCACCAAAAACAAATACCACATAAGCTTCAACTTTTCACTTGAATGTCTCGACAGTACAGAGACATACTCTGGAGTCATAAACAATGACGCAAGTGTCAGTCGTTCGTCTATGGTATGTTCACTTTCAATTACTGTCCCATATGATAAAATATGTATCTGCTGCGTACAGTATGATCACTTTATTTCTATACATGAAGGCATTTCATTGTTCCATTTCTCCCTCTTAGACTTACATCAAAGTTTGGGCTAAGCTGTCAGAAGCCGTTTAATGTAGGAGCAAGGGAGAGAGGAGCGAGAGAGGGGGATTAACGAGGGAGAGAGGGGGTTAGGGATAAAGGGGGGTTAGAGAGAGAGGAGAGAGATGGCGAGTTAGGGAGAGACGGGGGGAGGGAGAGAGAGGGGGGCAGTTAGCGAGAGAGTGAAAAAAGCAAGAGGGAGAAAAAAGTGGTAGTTTTATATTCGTTGTTGTTTCGCGGCAGCCTTTATCCTCTGCCTCAGTAACCAAAATCAAGAGATTTGTTCCCAGTACATTTCCAGCGTGTCAGCAACAAAATGCCAGCTGTGAGGTGGACAGGGCAGCACACAGAGGAGCAGGGCACCTAAAACCACACCATGGCTGCGACTTGATCTCACGTGTCTGCCTCCTCGGGGCACGTGGCCATACTGCGAATTACTGACTGTACGCCCCTTACAAAACGCCTCGTTTGGAAGCCTTGATCCCCTGGGTCTCTCACTGGGGTCTACGGCGGCCTTTATGCGGTGTACGTGGGTGAATGAGGTTGACCTGAGATGTGCTTGTGTGGCTGAGGCGTGACGGTGGCCAACGGGCCGAGAAATCGGTCTCACACTCCGGGGGAAAACGGCACCGCACAATTACTGAACATTCACTGGATTTTCAATCTCCCGACCCTGCTGTTTTCTCTCACACTGACAACTCGGGTATTGGTGACCCAAATAGAGGTCACCTCCGACAGGACAGGAGATGCTCTGTCGGACTCGTCGGCGGTAACCAATCTCCCCAGGGGGTCCAGTGTGGCAACGGCGAGTCTTGAGTGACATCACAAGCCAAGTCGCCGGTCCCAGAAGCGCCCCGAGAGTGGCGGGGGAGCCGTTCCTTCCCAGCAGGCCGTCAGACGGGCAATCACAGACACCCAAAGACACCTGGAAGTCATGGAGACAGATGGATTACATACGTTTGAGTCCAGTGCTGCTACAAAGTGGTCACATATGACAGAGAAGACATTTTACAAACAGATCCAGCAACACAACCTGCTTGTCACAACCCAGACAGCCCTCAGGGTCGGGTTCATTGCGGAAATAAGTTCATCACTGCCCTCTAGTGTTCTGCTATGGGCTATGACAAAATATTTTACATTGAATCATATATTACAACACCAGCAGAATACGAGTACTAGACATTTAAGCTGGACACTTTCATCAATGATTACTCCATCAAAAAGAAACTAAACAAGCTGCTATCTGATACATGCACCCATTAGTTACATCCATTGGGCTGATCCTGTCTGCATGTGTCATGTTGTATTTAGTATAAATGTATGTTTATTTTTCCTTTGTTCATTTGTGTATTTATAATTTCACATTACTTACACCTCTTGTGTGTTGTCTTATCCTCCTTTTTTCATTGACAATGTTGACTTAAATTAACAGTTAAATACTGTAGTTTAATTCCCAAACCAGTTTAACACTTTACATTACTGAAACAAAGGCCCATGGGCCCATCGCCGTGAATCAGGGCTCATGTCAAGTTTTTAAAGCATTTAGTTTCAGTGTGCTTTGAGTGACCTACATGACCATCAGGATTGGCCATATAGGATATATTTTCACTCACTCACGATAGTGTAAAAGAAAGAAAAACAACTGGTCAGTTTCAGTCTTATAGGTCAGAACTGCTCATTGAGGAGAGCAGAATGTCAACAACCATGCAGACTAACAGGCAGGCCACAGACAGGCAAATAACAATGCTCTACAACAGTGACGTGCCGGGAATGGCGTCTTGGGACCCACAACTCCTCAGTCCTTGTCACAGATGGGCCCTTGGAGCAGACAACCACCCACCTAGGGTCTCCAGATGTCCCCAGCCAGATCCCACGACAAGGAAACCCTACACACTGCAATTACAGAAATAAGAGGCAGACAGATCTTAATAATATAGTTATATATTTATTCATACATATTTATAATCAGTTAAATTGTAAAAAAAAAAAAAAAGGAAAAAAGAAACACAGAAAAGATTTACAGTAATTTATATGAACTACAGTCATTGTCAAACATTATTTTATTGTAATCCCCAGGTGTCAAACTACCAAGAACACACTTTAGATCACCATCTTGTTCACACAACCAGTCATAATCTGCCCCCCTCCACAAACATAGTCTGCTTCTACAAAACAGGTGTGCACAAAAATGGACTGATCCAGAAGTCAGTAACCCTTTATCTTCCATGTAAACTGCTGGAAAATCATGGGATGAAGTGACATTTGTTCCACGTGCGTTTAGTCAGTGACCACTACAGCAAAGTTTCTGTAGTATGAGACAATCTGGTAGAGAAATGTTCTGTAGTGTATTTCTATGTATATTGCATAAGTTCTAAAGGGACCTGCTTGAGGCTGAGTTCTCCTGATAACTGTCCTGTCAATACTGTGAAAGTGTGTGGAGGTCTGTCTGTCGTGCATACCTTCACTCTCCACTCAGTCATTACCATTCAGTATAAGGACTGTGGCAGTGCAAGAGGTCAGTACCTACATTCTGTTTCCCAGTCTCAAGAGGAGTGTGTGAATATATATATGTGTGTGTGTGTGTGTGTGTGTGTGTGTGTGTGTGTCTGTATGTATGTGTATGCCTGTGACTCAGCAACTGTGTGAAAAGAGCAAACAGGTGTTATGGCTGCAGGCTCCTCTCTAGTAACTCCCGACTGTAGGAGACAAGTGGGAGCACAGCTGCACCCAGGCAGAGGGTGGGTCTTATGGGAGTGCATGAAGCATTTCCGCCATCTTGGCTCTGGGATTTTCTCTAATAATCCCCCATAAAGCTCATTCAAACAAACCAGATCAGACTGGATTACACTGGATTCATCTCGGCTTGCATTATCCCCCTCCCACCCCAACCCATGACTGACAAATCACAACACGGAAAAGAATCAGCATTCAATGTTTTGCCTGTTGGTTGTGTTGAGTCTTAGAAACAGAGAGGCTGTTTGGGAGAACACCAAAGACATTCCTTGCAGGTATACCAAGTCGGTTTTGTTTTTCTACTGAGGTGGGCTGGGCCTCAGGGTGAATTAAGGTGCTAGGGGGATCTCCAAATCAAGGCATAAGAAGGGAAAGCACATCAGGAGAAGGATTGGTTTCTGCTACGTTAACACACAAACTAGGCCCTAAGTCCCGCCCCCTTCCTAGACATGGAAACACATTCAATATGTATAACATACATTATACATACAAGTAATACCAGTTCATCTTCACAGACACATCATGAACTTCTTTTACAAATTGCACCAGCTTCTGCCACCCCCGCCCCCACCCAAAGGCTACAATCTGGACATTAGGCAACAATAACTAATTAGAACACAAACAGCTTGAGAGCAAAACCAAGAACCGCAAGAGGGTGCAGACTTAACAGGGGAAACGCTGAACAACCCCACCCCCCCACACACCAAAACACACCAAACTAATGAGAAGGTAGGGAGATAATGGCATGGTAATATCATCAACTCAAACAGAAAATGGACAAAAAAAAAAAAGACAACCACATTGGGAACAGAAGAGTGACAGAAAACCGAGGATAAAAAGACCAGGAAAAGAGGAAGGATCTAGAAGAAAGGCTTTTGGTAAGGTGATAGTAGTGGTGTTTTGGGATGCAGGTCTTTCAGCAGGCCAGTGTTGTGAGCTTGTTTCATTTTAGGCCAAGAAGGTCAGAATTTGTTCAGTGGCTGCTCCAGTCCAATCCCAAGACCCCTCCACCTGCCCTGAATCTGGTCCAAGACGGACCAAAAGGCCTCATGGGATGCGCCACCCACCAGATCTTCCTGTGCCAGCTGCCATCCGAGACATCTTCTACCTAAGTGAGTCACTAGTTTGCGTTCATCAAGAACATTCATCACCAATGAAAAGAAAAATGAAAATGCAACAAAACTGAAAACAGAGAAATCTTTCTTTGTCCCCTGTTCTATATACGGTTGTTGTTAACTAAACTAGCTTGCAGGCGCCTGGTTCATTCTGTCAACAAAAAATAAACAGCGCTAGTTCACTGTCCAAACTACTCCCCATAGCCCCGAAACATTCTCTCACACACACATACACACACACAGATGTGTGTGTGTGCGTAGAGAATAGGTATGATTTAATATAGTTCATAGTGTGGGACCCAGTGACGTGAATATCTGTTCTTCACACCACGGTCCGAGGTGCGGTTTAGCTCTCTGCAGCGCTGGAATCCCACAGTATTGACATATATACATTTAGATTTAAAAAACTAGAATTGTTACATGCAACATTTGGCATCTTCTCAAGTCCCCAGATGAAAGTCTCTGTTGGAGTCCTAAAAAAATATCCAGCGTTTGTGTTTGAAGTACGATGATTCTTCTGATTGTAATGGAGAGAGGGGGGTGGCATGATGGCATTTAGCTCTGTGTGTGTGTGTGTGTGTATACGCTTGTGTGCGGCATTGTGGCAGTAAACTATTAGGTGAGTTGTAGAAACTCTTTAAAGTGTCATCAATATTTTTGCTGGACAGTGCAAAGACTTAGCATATTCCCCAGGAGGACAGTGTACAGCCGGATCTAGCTGTGTCTAGACAACTAGTGTGTGTGTGTGTGTGTGTGTGTGTGTGTGTGTGTGTTAGGCAGTTTAAATGGCTGTAGATGACACCGCGACTCTTCCTTCAGTAAAACATTGACCTAGCTACCTCACAGGTTTGGATGGGGCAGTGAAAATTCAGAGGCTAACAGGGAACATGCCTAGAGGTAGCTTGTCAGTCGGTTAAAGATTCTCAGGCCTTTTCTACCAAACCATTAGCGCCAACCGTGTTTATGGTTAACCACCCAACACTCAGTGGCACACGTGGGACTTGAGCGTCTAATCCAAATGTATCTTGGTCACGCTTCAGTAAAAGGGCACAGAGGTCCCCAGGGAAGTGTCTGAAGGAAGCCTTGGTGTGATGCGGTCTGCACAGAGGCATCAGCAGCCTAACATGTCCAGCAGTGGTTCTGTGATGTAATCCTCTCTGTAATACCGGGTTGTCTTTAAAATACAGGCCTAGAAGCAGCATGGAATGTGCTGATGTTCATCAGTCGTGATGTGTGGGAGCGCGCGCGCGCGTGCGTG
>JACXGI010005175.1:0-48653 GCA_016801175.1 Esox masquinongy | reverse complement strand
AAATGTCCCAATGAGTATAGTAAAACCAGAAAAAATTGTCCTCATTGGGACCTTTTGCCGGTCCCCGTGAGGCAAAAGTCAATTTCCGGCTCAGGGTTTAGGTTTAGGGTCAAACTTACAATTGATTTTAGAGTTAGAATTGGGGTTTCTTTAAGGTCCAGGCGTTGTTGGTTAAGTTTAGGGTTAAGGTTAGGCATTAAATCTAGGTAAAGTGTAGGCATAAATGTTACTTTATTGAGGCTAAGTTTAGGGTTAGGTTTAGGGTTAGATTAGGGTTAGGTTAGGGTAAGGGTTAGGGTTAGGTTTAGGTTTAGGGTTAAGTTTAGGGCAAGGGAGCATGCAATTTCTATTTTCTGGTCCCCATGAGGGTAGCTGTACAAACCTGTGTGTGTGTTTGTGTGTGTGTAAAATTATCTCTGTGGTTGGAAAAAGTTGTCACCATCTGACCATCTGGCAACCATATGCATTATAAACATCTAGCACACGTTTTTGAGGACGGTAGTAAGGCACCTACATTTTACAAATTTTGACAACTGAGTAGAGTACAGTAGAGCAAATGAGCGTAAAGTACATTACAGTAAAACATTTAAATTAACACTATATACAAGGGAAATGTACAGAAATGTTTGCTGCTCAACAAGTGGATTGATAAGAAACCAGCTTGGTTTGTTTGCCTTTAATGGGATGTATGATCAAAGTGTCAGGTTTAAGAGTATTTTGCAAACCACTCCAGACGGTTGCGGCAGAGAACTGAAGTTAATTATGGTGAAAGGAAGTGTGGACTTCAGGAGTGACCAATGTGAGATATCTGCCTCAGGTCAATATTGATCAGACTAATTAAATTATCCAGTAGAGAACAAACTGATACAGCAGAGTATAGTACATTAATGTACAGTATGATACAATACAGTATAATATACAGTGTTCTACTATACTCTTCCATTTATTTATTTTTACTTTTACCCCATGTCTCTCGAATTTTGTGATATCCAATTGACGATTAAAGCACTGTTTCATCGCATCAACTCTGCAGCATCAAAAATGAATGGGAGGCAAAATTTAGGTAGACAAATGTTGTCTTTGAAATGCCTAGTGGACACGGCTTGTAAGACGTATAGACTATGAACATTTGAGTTTTGACAGCATACAGTGTATATTTACATTTACATTGTGTCCAAATGTTTGAGCAAAACAGGCATATATTTTGGGTTCTAATGGACCTGATACTGTACTCTACTGGTTGGAGGAAAACAACCTTATATTTTGGGTTCTGATGGAACTGATACTGTAATCTACTGGTTGGAGTAAAACAACCTTATATTTTGAGTTCTGATGGGGTACAACCATTGGAATAAGCCATATTCCTCATGAATCAATCCATATGGTATATCATTAAATTATTCCCAAAAGTATGTTTTAACTACATTTCCCAGTTTTAAGGTAATCAGACTTAAAAAATAAAGGGTGCTATGAAGGGCGTGGGTACAGTGTACACATAAACACTACTATACAGGCCTGATAGCTATCTGCTGGTTCAGCAGCACTATATTTTCTGCTGAGAATGGTTGACATCAGTACTGAATCAGTACTTACTGGTCACTGTGCCCTAGGACAAGGCTTCCCAAACATTTTTCACTAGGAAAAACCTTTTGATAAACCACCCCTCAAAAATAAAAAATAAAATACCAATAAATAACATCCCGCAAACCTAGCAACGAACATATTCATATATGTTATATTTTATGAGTTAAAGACATGGATATTTGAGCTAAATTACAACCACAGTAATTAATAAAAGTAACCCAATTTAAGAAATAAAAAAAGTAACTTTTCGGCCAAGTCTTCTTTGAAGTATTGCTTCAACAGTTATGTTCGAAGGCTTACTTACATACACAAGTCCACCCACAGCATTTTGATAGGATTGAAATCTGGGCTTTGTCTTGACCATTCCTTAACCCTACATTTCTTTTTGTGAATACTACTGCCATAACATTGCTTGTGTGTTTTAGATTATTGTCTTGTTGCAAGATCTATGTTGGGTTCAGATTCAACTTTTTGAAGCTGAACCAAACGCAAGAAATACCCTTGAATGAGTAGGTGTGCCCAAACTTTTGACTGCTACTGTACAAATATCAAAACAATTCTTGTTTATCAAACAATTCAAGGCAGAGGGCCCTTCTAGGAAGCTCAGGTGTTGCTTTTTGGGATGTGCCCCCTGAATTTGGTTGTAAACAAACTTGCTAATAATATTTTTTGCATCACATAAATGTTTCTTTGTTACTTTATTTTCTTCTTATAGGAATGAGTGAATTTAGAATGTTTAATTGTGGTCTATAAATAAAATGTTGCATTTGTGTGTAGCAGCAGGTAAAACTTCTGACACAAATTATGATAGTGTTCTATTATCTGAGTCTAAACAGATATAGTAAAATCATTTCATGTCAGACAAAAGCCCAGAGCATCTTCCACAATAGCAGTGAATACATCGGATCAGTGCAATCCTACAATCGCTGGTAGCGTAGTGAACAAAGCTTGACATTATTTATTTGACCCTGCCCTTTCCTGATACAGCCAGCATCCCATTAGCAGGCTAATTCTGAGTATTGATTACATAATCAATGCTTTCTTCCTGATCAAACATCTCAGGGTGAAAAAAAAACATTACAATCAGCAGCCTGCTGGACATGTTCTGTAACAATCCAGTTGCATCCCAATGGCGTCATATTCCCTACATCAATCAAATCAAATTCAAATGTAGTTCGTGAAGCCCTTTTTACATCAGCAGTTGTCACAAAGTGTTTACACAGATACCCAGCCTATGACCCCCAAAGGCTGTGGCACACTGTGGTGATCATAGAGCTTGAGACCACTTGGTGCTCTTCTTACCTCCAATTTCTAACTCCCGTCATGCTGTGTTCTGCTGACCACCTATGGCTCGCATCTAACACTCAGCATCCCGTCAATGAGGAAGAAATTGGTCAGGTCGTACCATGCTGTCAGGAGAAAAAATTTGTAAAATCCAAGTTCCCGAATATCATAAAAAACAACTTCCTTGTGAATCTATGTTTATACTAAGTTTATATCTAGTTTTGCGTCATTATGTGCCTTACAATGATTTATTACGGGTTCAAATGTTATATATTACAACATCTTGAGTTTAGAGTTTCAATAAAGAGACAGAGAGACCATATTTGGTTACACTTCCAGATGATGAACTTAACCATGCCTCAATGTTGTTATAGAACACTAAAAAGGCCCTTCTTTCTCGACCTTGAGAGATCTACTCCCTCAGTTACAATAAATGTTTTCTCACCAAGGTGTCCATTTAAGAACAACCTGCAGGCTGAACTCACATTCTATGACAACAGAGAAACAGAGGAAAGGACTGTATTTAAATTTTTAACAAAACAGTTTAAATTGACAAATCATTGTGATTTTTACTATATGTTCATTGCAAATTGCAAATCATTATGATATGGCCTCTGATTCTAGGCCTTTATTACATAAAATGGCAGAGTAAGCACCAAACCTAAAATGACCTATGACATCCACGGCCCGATCACCAATAACCTAATGTACTAAAGTACAATGCATGAAATCATCCAGACCAGACACTGGGGAGTTGCAAGAATATCTGACAATGGTTCAACTCAAACTCCAGCTGTGACAGAGTTACGTAAGCATGCACAGACAGGATGGAGAAGTAAAACAGTTCACCTAATTGAAACCACTAGAATTATAACTCGTAATACGTAATATGAAGTCAATATTAACAGGCCTTTTAAAAAAGGAAAATTATTTCAAGCGTCAGAAGAGATTGCGGATATTGTACCACACTGTCATATAATGTAGCTCACATACCATCATGAAACACAATGCAGACAAGAACCACATGAATGGAAAGGTTTCAGCAATTTAGCTCTTATTCAGTAGTGAGTGGATACTTCATACTGGTCACCCAAGGGAATTGAACCCACAACCCACATGTTTCAAATACCTTGCTTTAACAACTGAGCTGCAAAGTTAATAAGCTACACACATTGATTAGTATAGATTAACCAAGTAAAACTTTGAAATCCTCTCTGATAATGTACATTATTTTTAAATGAATGAACATTTTCCCCATGCATTTTAATATCTGCAATATCAATATTTTGAAGACACATTGAGATATTGCTAACTAATCAAATGTTCTGCCAAGCAAACTGAATCAGTTTATGTCTGAAAAAAGAGACTCTCCCTGTAGTGTCTCCACAGTTGACCCCAAGGGGAAGAATGATGACAAGATCTTTGACTCTTGCTAAAAGTAGCACCCTTTTGTTATGGTTAATACAGGGGCACTTGGTGTGTGTGGGTGAATGGAGTCAATGGGCTGAATCCCCCCACTTCCGTTTCCCAATTGGCTGTGCAGAGAGATCTCATTGGTATGGCGCTGGCTGTCTCTCCTCTGAAGTACTTTTGAGTCATATATATGCCATTTTGCCAATTCCCCTTTTCCAGAAGCAGGTTAGTATTTTATGTCCTCGGTTATACCACGTCAAATCAAGACAGGCCAGTATCCTGTGGCGAGACTATACGCATACAGCCCAGGGCCTCAGATCTATTGTACATTGTTTCCCTTAGCAATGACAATGACAAAATACCCAGCATTCCATACCTTGGCATAACTCTCTAAACAACATAACGTTTTCTGAGAGCAGTAACAGTGTTTGTCTTCCGCCTCCATATTAGGGAGTGTGTAAAGATGTGTACCTCACTTGGTAAAAACATGGCCCTTGCAACTCCAGGGTGCTGGGTTCCGGGGGGGAGTACCAAAAATGATACACTACAGTAAGTTGCTTTGGATAGGAGGGTCTGCTTGATTATTAGATTGTAAGAAAAACAACGCCAGTGGGAAGTTTCCCTCAGTCCAGGCAGGGCACACTTGAATGTCAATGACCATTCACAGTATTTACAGCAGGCATAGTAACAACAGAGACAGACACATTTGTGGGAATACTTAGGAAGAAATTTGTTATTAAACAGACTTCACAGAATTTCTGGTGATTTAAGAAAACAACATACTGGGGGTCAATAAAGAAATTGCAGTTTAAGGTCAGTTTACATCCTACAGCTTTGACTCAGTAGCATGACGTTGACACATGACATTGACACTTTACTGTAATCCTTCCAGCTAGCTAGTAGAACAATGAATGCCATTAATGACTTATTGCAAAGACTGACAAAGGCTATTAATTGGCAGGTCTACACGGCTGGGAGGCCAGCCATCTATAACCAGGTGTAGTGGATCAAAGATGGGTCATTGTTGGGTCATTGTTGGGACAAACAGCACTGCAGATATTTAGATGAGATGCAAGACTTTGCTCTAATACAGTCACACAGTGTCTGTAAACAGGTTTGCTTCCCGCTGTTACACTGGGCATAACTACGAGACCAAAAGAGAAAGTTGCGCATTGCCATTTAATGATCTTTGATTTGTTGTGGTAACTGACCAGTACTATGCTGTTTACTAAAATTTACATGAGTCTTCAAGTGGTGTTTGTATATTACAACATATTTAAAGGGGGAACGCCTTTCTCTGTCTCCGTCCCAAATGTCACCATATTGCCTTTCTAGTACATACTTTTGACACAGGGCCCATTATCCACAGACATCAGCGGGTTTGTTTACTGGAAGTTCTAGCTGGGAGGGGAGCAAGTTGTGATCCAGCGTTGACCCTATGCTGGGTCATAGTTTTTTCCCCTCCCAAGTGGACTTGCCAGTAAACAAACCTTCCCACTTGCTTGGAAAAAAGTAATTAAAGGTATTTACAGTGCAACTAGCAAACTGCAAGGATTTAATCTATTTTTATCTTATAGTAAGGAAAGTCAGTACTAATTCTGCCAGTAACTGAACTGTGGTTAAAAGTACTAATTGCAGAATGTTTAAATATATTTCCTGAATAATTAAACATATTTTCAGAATATCTGGACATTTTCTTGCATTTTTACATTGACTGAATATCTTAGACCCACTTCTGCAAAACTGTAAAGTCCTGGATGCAGATCTTACTTTGTCGGGATTTTTAGTCCACTGGACCAAGAGATCCAGACTGCGGATTGTGTTTCTACTTGCCAATGGAAAATCTACAAACATGAGCATACTGGCCTTTGAAGTAAATAACTAATTGTGTAGGCTATGCTATTATTTTAAACAATTTATTTTGCTTATCTGGTTCCTAACGGCTATGGTGGGAAATACATTCTCTCTTTCCCTTACATGAGCAAATGGGACCAATGCTAACTTTCTCTATCTCTCTGGCTATCTGTTTCTCTTTTTAAGGATGCCTGGATTAATAAAGGCATAATACTATCTTGTCATTTAAGCCTATTCCTTTTTATTGTTTTACATACATTTTATTCTCTGACCCAAATCTTGCCGTCAATACATTCATTTATACTGCTTGCATGTACATCTTCTGTATGTTCTTTAAACTTTAGATTCTGATTACTTTCAAATAGACTTTGTGAACACATTTGAATAGTCTAATCTGAGTCACATGAGATACACACATGAAATGTTACTGCCCATAATTAAAAACAGAGAATTGCATTCTTGTTTTTTTAATCAGGAATTATATTTGAATTGTTGTGCCTGAAATTGTGTCCTCTGTATATCATTTGTTGAAATATATACAGTACCAGTCAAAAGTTCAAACACACACTCATTCAAGGGTATTTCTTTAGTTTTACTATTTTCCACATTGTAGAATAATAGTGAATACATTAAAACTAATTAACACAACACAAATACCAGATCAAAATACATATCATATTGTAGATTCTTCAAAGTAGCCACCCTGTGCCTTGACAACAGCTTTGCACACTCTTTGCATTCTCTCAACCAGCTTCACGAAGAATCTACAACACATTATGAAACAAAATGGCATATCATTTTAAGAAATGCTTTAACATGATTTAGAAAAACGGTAATGACATGCAACTGTTTGTTTGATGCTCAAATAAATTACCATTGTGGGTACAGCTTAGGATTTAAACAATTTAGTTCACGGTTATATTTGGATATGTCTTGAATCCTTAGTGGATTGCCAGACGGCCTTTATTCATTGTAGAAACATTGTGCATTACCATGAAGAGCTTCAGAAAGACACCATAGACATTGTATGTGAATTTAAAGTGAGGCAGTGATGCGTGTGTGGGGTGAAAATGGAAACAAAACCAAAACACATCTAATCTAAACAGTGATTCTTCAGTAAATTACAACAGGATATCACGCTTTTCAAGACAGACTGAAATAACAATTGAGTCCTACTTTGCACTGGTCTGTTGTTCACTGATTGAAGCTACAGTGTTTGGAAACTGAGTTGACTGTTTATGGAAATGTGTGTTATACAAACATGTATTAATTTCTATTACGCAGTAGGCCTAGCGTTATCTTACACATGAATTAGGAAAGTGCCTCTTCTGGCTCATATGGCATGCGATTGCTTTACGAACAGCAACAGAGGAGGGGCGTTCCCGACAGAGACCAGTGATGTCACATTTGTGACTGGGGTTGGGGTTTGCCAGCATGAAAAGCGTCCCTGGCTGCCCTTATAAATAGCGCCGGCATCGCTCTCAGTGCTCACACATTAATCTCTAGCATACTGGTGCTTCTTGCTCTTCTCTCCTACAACACCAAAGGTGTCACAGGCGCTACAACAGAGTCTGCGAGATGTCTACCTACATTGTATCTTCCGATTCCCGTCGTGTCAGCCCATCGGTCCACGGGAACAAATTCGACACAGCGCACCGCAAGAAGGCAGTGCCCAACATATTCGAAAACGTTAACCAGGACGCGGTTATGAGGCTGTTCCAGAAAACCGGGGACATGAAAGCGGAAGAGAGGGTGAGGAGCATTTTCTCCTTCACTCAAGACCCATCGGAGATGGCCAAAGCACTGATGGCGCTTAAACAGCGAAAGAAGGACAAGTTTCTTCAGATCGTGGGTGTCGTGCGCCACATGTTGAAACTTCGTTGAACGTTCTCTCTCAGCTCTGCTGAACGATTTGAATCAAAGTCCACTACGGTGTCGCGGTGACGGTTGGCCAGGTGATGCCGACCTGTCACTGAGCAAGGAGAAGGAACGTCCTGGAATGGACGTAGCCTCGATTCAAGACAAAACAGTGTGACTATTCCATGATGATGCGCTTCATGCGTTGGCCTAATGACGGCATGCGTGAATTCTTTTGGATTCGACATGCTGGAAGGAGAAAGACGGGAATATTGAGGGCTGTTGTCCTGAACAAAGAAACAGGGACACACAACGCTCTCCCTGACTGTGACTACGCATTCTATCGAATGTCTGACTTTCAATTGACACCTTATAGGTGTATATGTACTGGTCCATATGGACTGTGATGAGAAGAGACTCATGACTGTGCAGAAGAATCTGCCTGAAAATGCCTGTTCCTGTGAAAACATGCCTTGTCTCTGTATCATTTACACTTTCTGATACTTGCCATTTAAACTCTCTGATACCTGTTTAAAACAGTGTTTATAAGTGGCAACGATATTGTCACAAAATGTTATACCACAATGTGTATTTGCAATTTCTTTAATAAATTATTATGAAAATATCATCTCTATTCTCTTTTGCTTTCATTGTAAATTGCATCATATTGTGAATGATCTGTGATGTCTGTTTTCACTACAGTTTGTAACTACACTCATTATTTCAGTGCATTTAGTCTATCCTGTAATATTGCCATTAAGTTACACCTTGATTTATTTAGGTTTATCAATTGAGAAACATCACAGAAAAAGATGAATGTCACCTTTTAGCTTAAATACTGAACACTTCCATGAAATGGGTCAACATGCAGGGTAAACATATTGAACCTCTTTAATCAGGTTAAAATAATTTATGACCAAAAGCATAGACTCCTATGCAAACAGCCCACATTAAGAGTCTACCTTTGCACAGGTGTTCCTGTGGATAGAGTTACACATGGCCTGATATGGTTCACCTTCATCAGGTTTCCCTTTTTTATGTGGCTTACTGAGACCAGTGCAAACCAGTTCAGCCGGGGAGGGAAATTTGCTGCAGTGCATATCTGTGTTTGTGTAAGGTAACACTTCATCCTCAGTCTGCAGATACAAGCTGTTGTAAATATTGAAAAGGTGTTCAGGCCTGCTGTCCCACTGGTTATACAATACACTGCCTTTGCCCGTGTCTCATCAGATAGCACAGGAAACACCTTCCTACTATCTAAACAGTTTACATATTCACTAATTTTGGGGGTTTTAATCGGTTTCAGGAACAAAGGTTTAGCTGTGGGTGGGATTAGCTGCTTGTGGGGATCAGTGAGTGGATGTCTGCTAATCTCATTGCTTTGATAGTCTCTCTGCTGGCTCAAACCAGTTCTAAGAGATGCGTCATCTGACATCTGACTGTATCTGCCCCCTGTATGTGCTGCCGCCCGCCACAGATGACATATAACCCTGCCTCTCACCTTTCTCAGGTAAACATTAACCTGTGCTAGACCCCGCAGCAGGGGTGCAACTGGATTTCTTTTTGAGGTAATGGTCAGGGGATGAAACATCTTTCTAATAATAGTAACTAAAGATTAGAACATTGCAAATTGACCAAAACTGAAGTATAAAACATTTGTATTTGAAAATAATTTGATACCTTGATAACTTTAAGAGCTAGGTTGTTGTAAAACACTATCTACTTTTTCTCACTCACCTGCACATTCATAAACTTTCACTCTCTCTCTGCTTGATCACTTTATCTCAATTCACTTCAAAGTGAAAGTGACTTTGTAATCAATGTAAACAAAGTACAGTGTGTTACCATTTATACTCTTTAGTTATTTAGCGGACGCTCTTATCCAGAGCCAGTTACAGTTGCAAATAACTTTCAGTGCCTTGCTCAAGGACTGCAGAGTTTTTGATCTTAACTTTCAGTTATTTGCCAAACTCTCTAACAACTAGACTATCTGCCCCCAATGTTAACATTGCCAAAGGAATTTAAATAAACAATGCAAAATTAACAGTTAACATGAAACACATAGGATTCAAAAAAGAAAGATGTTTGAAATGTTACAAAAATGTATTTCCATCCATCTCTGAGCAAACGACTGTTCAAACCAAACACTGGTCTGTTTCCTAAATCCAATAGACACTGCACATTTCTGTTTGAAACAAAATGTCATGATTATATATTATAGGTTTATGTTGAAATTAGTATATTTTTAGTGTTTTACAAAACATTTGCTCCTGTGTGGTTGCCCCTTATCAGCTTACATTGGATAACTGATTGCTATATTCTCCTCTAAAGTCTATCCGTTTGTTAAGAAAAATAAAGCTAAATATTTAAACCAATTGTCTTGGCAGCGGCTGGGTTGATATGTTTAACTCAGGGCTGTCCTCTCCCACCCTCTTCCTCCCTTTCATACAGCGCAGTGCTGTATTGCTTTGATGTTAACAGACGACCTTCTAGCCTCTGTATTGGGGCCACTGGCTTGGTGGCAGGAAGAAACAGAGAAAGAGAAAGAGAGAGAAGGAGGTCGAGGCTGTATATCCTGATTAGAGGGACACTCCTCAGATTCCAGCATAGACCGGTTTGGATCATGCACTTTAGTAGAGGAACAAAGTGTGAGCTGTGTGTGACTGTTTTAGTCTTAGTCAGCCAGCTTCTCTATAACAATCAAGTTATCATACAGACTCCTAGATTCACTCTTGATAAAGGAGGGAAAAGTTGGTTTGTTCTTGTAAGAACTCTAAATCATGCATTTCATCTGCTTAAAAACAGGGTTGAAAAGATTCCCAAAACACAGCAATTATGTCTTTATTGACTTTTGTTTCAGAGGGTAATAAAACACATTTGGAAACTGACTGACTGTGAATGACTACTCAGCGTTTCACACTCTGCGGTAAAAGTAGAGCACTCCTTTTTCTCAACACATGCTCAATCTCTAATTCCACTCATTGTAGTCTTACACTTCTTGCATTTGATGGTCCTGGCCTAAGCACTCAATTGCTATGGCCAACCTTTATGCTTTCTCTGTATATCTTTCATTGTGTGTCAGAAACCAGCTGACTGGCAGGGAATGAGAGAGTGACCTCCCAAAGTTCAAAGGGAATGAAAAGGTGGGCTCCATACAGACAAAAGGGAATGGAATGTGCCAGATATAATGACAGAGAAGAATGGCCACTGACCAACTTTTCCTTTGCATGTCTGACTCATTCATTATTCCCAAAGGAGGCCATTTAGCCAGCTGCATGTGCAATCGCATTAGCAGCACTAACAACCTCATAAATGGAACACAAAAGAATGAGAAACAACTTGGTTCCGGTTCTAGAACCTCTGAAAGGGGATTCCTAGCATCTGGCACATTTTTCACATTCTTGAGTCTGGTATGTTGTAGACAGCAAGACATAACTGACTCTAATCTAACGGGTCTCTGTTGTCTTTGGGTGAATCAAAAGTATTGTGTGTATCGGGCTCTGTTTGTGTAGGATTGTTGCTACAAGGCAGTACATTGAGGCCAGTGTGTACGTCTGTTTGTGTGTGAGGGTGTGTGTTGCGTCAGTCCAGTGCGTTTGAGCTGACTCTTGTTGCCCTGTCATGTGCCCGGAGGGGAACCATAGAGACACGCTGACGCTTTGTTCACATCCCAAGCAAAATATTTGGGCAGTTTCCACTGTGTATTTCTCCACTGTCTCTTCCTGTGTCTGTGCCTTTATTACGGGTGTTGATTTGACAAATCCATTATCCCTCCGTGAAGTACACAACATGACATGGAAAATGTGATTTTCGATTAAATGTTGAAATGAAGTTAAAAACATCCACATGATTCTTAGCGAAAAAAAATAACGTTGCATGAGAGACGCGCATTATCCAAGAGGTCAAAAACTTTAGAACAGTAAAAAAAAAAGTGCTCTGTTGATGAAACGATGAAAAGAGATACTGCGTATTAATCTGTTGAATTGTTGGTTTGACATGTATCCACCTAACCAGGTTGTACCATTCCGGTCAGGCCATTAAGATAGGCCTTAACCATAACAGAAAGAATTGAATAGAACTATATTAGGTAAGGTTATGAGCTCTATTCTATTTCTCAAACACTATACATAAAAACCTGTAAGAGAGCCCTTTGTTTAGTTCCAGGTAGAACTGTCTTACTGACAGTGTACTTTGAGGATGTCCAGGGTCCCATGAGTCTACCCCACAATTTAAAAGAGCATCTAGAGGGGGACACTGAACCATTTTCCTCTCTTGTGGCACTACGTTTCAGGACACCATAAGCTTTGGGGAATATAATAATAATAAAAATATTTCCCAAATCAATGATTATGTCACACATACTTTGCATGCAATAACTGCCTAAAGACTTCAATCCATTAACCCCATCAGACCCTGAAAATTCTTCCAGAATTCTGCAGGCTCTTTCAAGTATTTTATATATTTTTTTGTCAAACTATGACCTGGTCATCCTGGTTTTTAGAATTAACTAGTAGTTTTCACCTTACATTGAAACTCTATAGTTCTTCTGTTGAAGTCTTTCACACATGGTAGTGACTGACACATTCATGCCTACCTCTTGAGAGTGTTCCTGATCATTCTGATATGTTTGTTCTTCACTATGGTGAGCATTCTTCAGTTATTCACTTTGTCGTCATGCTTGGACTAACAGGCTGTTTGAGAGTCCTTAGTTCACCAGGGTATTCCCTCTAATTAATCATGTCCTTATAATAATATAATAGAAGTATACAATCAACATCATAATGGCTCTTTGGTCCTTATGCTAACAGACACTAACAGCAGACTCCAAAAGCAAACACAACACCTACAAATCAAGACTAGCCATTGACAGCTCTCGTATGCCTGCACAAATGTGATGGAATATACCTGGGCAGTATTTGTACCAATGCTGCAGCAGTACATGCATCAAAGAGAGTGACTTGAATCACCCTGGACCATAAAAATACCATTAAAATAAAAGATGAAAAACTATACTTTCACCTCATAGTAATTGTTTGATTTCAGATCCAAACTTTTGGAGTATAGAGCCAAAAAAAGAAAAACAATGCTTCACTGTCCCAATAATTCCGGAGGGTACTTTAGGTTGAATGGGTCTTAGTGGTGGATGTCTCCATGCAGAGAAGCTCTTTAAAAACCCTTTGTAATAGTTGTCTCCCCTCCTTACCCTCCCTCTCTGTCAGGACTGTCTGTTCTTTCACTTGTGTGTGTTAAGTCCCTTGAGCAGGACTCATGTTCATGGCTGGACTTGCAGGCCCGGCCCAGCTCAGGGATGGATGGTAGTCTCTATTGTTCTGAGGTTAGTGTGTGTATGTGTGTTTGTCTGTCAATGTGTCTCTCCCTCTGTGTGTGTGTGTGTGTGTGTGTGTGTGTATGCAAGGACGGCTCCTGAGAAGCCTTTTCCTGTGTGGCGCTGAGGTTCCTCCTGGGGCTGGGCGGCCTGCAGGCCAAGCAGACTGGCTGTCTCGCTTCAGTTCCACCATGCGGCCTTGCCATTGTTCTCCCCTTCACTCTCTTGTCCTGTCCTGTCTTTTACGCCATCACCCCAGCTCCACACCCCACCCTGCCCTGGTCCTGGCCCTGCAGGTGCACTGGAGGTCTGGAAGGAGGAAGTCAAGCCAAGACACAGCACAATGGCCAATCCTAACCCCTATTTATACATGACTTTTAGGTTTTTGCTTATTTATTATTTGCGTGCACTTTTAGGTCACCTCTGTTATAAATAGATTCTCAAACGATGGATTACGAAAAGCTAGTAGAAACTTTTAGCGGCATGTAACATTGTCCCTTGGAAGTTAATGTCATGATGTAACGATTGAGTCTAGGTGCCATTCCAAGGGTCAACTGTTATCAGACTTGTCCAGGTTCAATCTTGACCCCAGATAACACATAACATCCATGCTGTAAGAGTACAGCGAGTACATTGGTAGACATATTACATCATTGACACCTTATAATGCTGGTCAAAATGCTCCACTGCTACAACCTACATGCAGGGATGGATACAGAGGCATAGACCGGTGGGTGCTTGACCCCAGGCGTTTTAAAAAAGTACTTTGAACTGTGAGCGGATGATCATTCGTGACATGTCTTAACGTGCCGAAACTATGAATTCTTACCTTAAGCAACACCTCTGTTATCAAAGACAATTACCACCAGCTACATGTGAGTACAGTGTGATTAAGAATTATTACAATTAATTACAATATTTGTTTTTGGTTAATTAAGTGTTATTATTAAGTATTACACTGTTGTAAGGACTGAGGTGGAGTGTGTGTGTGTGTGTGTGCGCGTGTGCGTGTGTGTGTGTGTGTGTGCAGCATCAAAATACATTCAAGTCAATGTTCAAGTTCCAATATAATTTTGAAACAGATACAACTTCCCAGAATGGCCCTGCCAATTCCACTTCTAACGCTAAAAACATGGTTTCCTCTGTCCTTAAATCATGCTTGAGTTAATAGTCTGACTTTGGGAAGTTGTCCAATTCCAGATAACCTGAAAAATTCTCTATTGGTTTAGATAAGAGGCCTTGTAGACCTGACTCCTTAACCCTAACAAGCATTAGTTGTCTCACAATTCCACATGCACTTAACAATGGCTCTTTTCCTGTGTGGACTCACCACGCATCCATCAGTTCAGACAGGAACGTGATAGTAGAAAAGGGAAAAGAAAAAGCCTAAATTGCTTGATTTTGTGATCCTTATCAGGCTCAGCAAACAGTAGGCTAATCAGTGAGTCAGGCATTTGTCACCTTTCTGTGGTGTTTTCTGATATATTGTGCAGATATGAATACTCTGTTAGAAACAATGCATTGAAAACACTTTGTGCTTTGATGCTGTCTTATTTTGTAATACAATTAATATGAATTCATTAATTTAATTTAAATTGCTTTCATATGCAAACTTCAAAAAAACAACAGGTCGATAATTAATGTCACATCTGGGGATTTCTTTTGTATGTATCTTGTTAATTATTTTGACCTTTTCTTTCATGTGAACTTAATGAGATCGTCAGTAATTAGACAGCTTGTTAAAAGTCTGAACCAATCACGTTGGAGTCTGGGGACTGGGTGTGTGGATATTTGGTCATTTCTGTGTCTAGGACAAGTAACCCATTCAATCAACTCTATATATTTCTTTTGGCCTTCAAGAGCACCAAATGAGCAGTTTTTAGTGTCTGGGTTTTGATGGAAAGCAGCATTTGATTGTACTGCTGCATGTCTTGTTGTATATCAAGAATTACATTTCTATAATTCATCATATCCTTTTTATACAGTATTTTTTCTTTATGTTTTCCCTTTTATATGAATTAACCACACTGTTAGCAAATAGCCAAGTTAAAACAAAAAAAGACAAATAATGCATGACATGCACTGGATCCGTGCGAAAAAGATGCCAGAAAAAACTGTGCCAAATCTGAGAGATGCTGGATCCTGTTCCAGCAGGATCCGGCTCAAGTTTAGCACTGGTTAAAGTTATACCACTAACTGGATAGGCTAGAAAAACAGTAATTCCATTCCAAATGTTGTAGCTAGATGCAGTGGATATAAAAAGTCTACACACCCCTGTCAAAATGCTAGGTTCTTGTGATGTAAAAGAATGAGACAAAGATATATCATGTCAGAACTTTTTCCACCTTTAATGTGACCTATAACGTGAACAATTCAATTGAAAAACAAATTGAAATCTTTGAGGGGGAAAAATAAAAAACCCACAATAACCTGGTTGCATAAGTGTGCACACCCTTAAACTAATACTTTGTTGAAGCACCTTTTGATTTTATTACAGCACTCAGTCTTTTTGGGTAGGAGTCTATTAGCATGGCACATCTTGACGTGGCAATATTTGCCCACTCTTCTTTGCAAAAGCGCTCCAAATCTGTCAGATTTCAAGGATATCTCCTGTGCATAGCCCTCTTCAGATCACCCCACAGATGTTCAATTGGATTCTGGTCTGGGCTCTGGCTGGGCCATTCCAAAATGTTAATCTTCTTCTGGTGAAGCCATACTTTTGTGGATTTGGATGTCTGCTTTGGGTCGTTGTTGTGCTGAAAGGTGAACTTCCTCTTCATCTTCAGCTTTCTAACGGATGCCTGAAGGTTTTGTGCCAAAATTGCCTGGTATTTGGAACTCTTCATAATTCCCTCCACCCTGACTAAGGCCCCGGTTCCACCTGAAGAAAAACAGCCCCAAAGCATGATGCTGCCACCACCATGCTTCACTGTGGGTATGGTGTTCTTTGGATGATGTGCAGTGTTGTTTTTGCGCAAAACATACATTTTGGAATTATGGCCAAAATGTTCAACCTTGGTTTCATCAGACCATAACACATTTTCCCATGTGCTTTTGGGGGACTTGATGTTTGTTTTTGCAAACTTCAGCTGGGCTTGGATGTTTTTCTTTGTAAGAAAAGGCTTCCGTCTTGCCACCCTAATGTGACTGGTTGATTGTGAACACAGCCACATCCCCAGTTATAAGAGGGTGTGCACACTTAAGCAACCAGGTTATTGTAAGGTTTTTATTTTTAATTTTTCCCCCTCGAAGATTTCAGTTTGTTTTTCAATTGAATTGTTCACATTATAGGTCACATTAAAAGTGGAAAAAGTTCTCACATGATTTATCTTTGTTTCATTCTTTTACATCACAAAAACCTGGCATTTTAACAGGGGTGTGTAGACTTTTTATATCCACTGTAGTTGTTATAAAGTCCATGGCTGAGGCCATCTAGAGTTGCAAATACAATGTTACTGCTATTCCCCTTGTAGACACTAGAGGCAGGAATTTATCAATTTCTCCTATAATTTGTTGTGCCTCAGCATGTTTTTTCTTTCACCACTCCTATGCTATCTTCCACTGGCTCCTGCTGATTTATGATGACAAAGTACATTTGTGTACATTTGTTGATGAAACCATGAATTCTTCTGAGCTCATAAGCCTTTCTCTTCAGAACGTTTCTCTCAGAATACGCACACTGAGACACTGGTTGTGTAACAAGCACACAAACAGAGCAGTTGGGAAGGATTATTGGAACAAGTTCAAAATAACAAAAACATGGGAAAATATGATATCTGGGTTACTTTTCAAGAGGATGGCTAAAATAACAGTCCACCAGAATAACATCTAGGGTTTTATAAACAATAACATCTGAGAGCTTCAGGAGAAAAGAACCAGCAGATGTCCAAAACAACATCTAAGATACCGACACCCAGAGTTGAAGAGCTGTACAGAGAAAGAATCCCAGTATCATATTGTACCTGACCCTGATAGTAGCAGAAGTTGGTAAACTTCTGGTGAGGCCAAAGCCAGAGCCGCATGAGCTTGGTCACCACAACCTCATAACCAGTTTGAAACCTGTTCAGATTATCACAGCAGGTCAAGTCAGAATGAGTTGGAGAGGGCGTTGTATCAGAGACTACGCCATCTAGGCAGGCCACCTTATCAAGGGGCGGCAGCCTGGCACCTAAAGCCCTTAAGCAGCTCTGTTGTCAGCCTGCCAGGATGGCTGACCGCGCTGTACCCATGCCTGACTGAAATACAGATCACTCACTGCGGAGTTCCATTCATGGCACAGTGACACAATTAGCATCAGGCTAAGAACTTACAAAATGTCAACTGACTGGAAATGGTAAGGATTCAGGGTATTCATGAGGTGATTATAAGATATTATAAGAGGCATAAAATACATGCTCAATATAACATTTTTTATAGTTCCTTTTTAGTAGAACCATATCTCATTGTATTACATGCAATTAGGCTGTTCTGTCATACTGGTGAACTGATCCAATTTAGTGTCGCTGATAATAATGCCTTAAAACATGAGTGACAGTCTCAAATCGTAGGAATCCTCAATTCCTATTTGCATTTTTTTCTCCAATAACAATGGTCAAATGCATATACACTGTAGATTGAGAAAGTAAACGCTGGCACAATTCTTCCATACGACTCAAAATTTGTTTTAATAAAAACAATAAGCAGAGATAAGCTGCTTATAGCTCACAGTTACAAGACAGGTTGTTTCCTGAGTCAGGCAGGCAGGGGGTTATATCACAACACTAGCATGGCTCGGTGTAAACATCACCAGTTATTGCCAGTTAGTCCAGGGAGAGTGAGCAGTGCATAAACCTTTGTTCACAGACGTTATAGAAGCTTGTTCCCCAGACTGCTCAACACCATTTTTTAATTAAACAGAAAATGTAATTATCTGCATTTGTTTGGAAGTGTTTGTGTGTGTGTTGGCAATAGATACATTAGTGTACATTCCACCAACCTGTCATTGCATTTCCTTCTAGAGCCAGCCACTCAACCTAACATGGTCTGGAAAATGGACTAGAAAAGAAAGGGATGTCTATTGTCTCTTTGTCATCATCATTCAACCTAAGCATCACAAATGGTACGCTGTGTAGTGCACTCTGCTTTTATCCAGGGTCCACAGAACTTTGCTCAAAAGCAGTGGACCATACAGGGATTAGGCTGGAATTTGAGACGGATCAACACTCTGCTTATTGTGCGTTAATCCTTCTACCTGATTTCTGTGTGTTCAGGTTTATCATAGCAGTACAACGAACATGTAAAACCCCACCAGAGCTTTCCAAGTAAAGAGCGCCATCTGGTGATGGAATAATGCAATTGGTCATGTAGGTGTATCGAACACATACAAGCGCGCGTGCGCGCGCGCGCACACACACACACACACACACACACACACACACACACCAGGGTATCTGCAGGTTTCAGCAAGTAAAATGTAAGACCTTTTAAGAATTTTTTAATGCCACTTCGAAATCAATCTAAGACCAATTTCACAACACCCCATGCAAAAAATACAGAAGGGCACCAATTCAACTGAAGTTCCCATCGTTGTTAGAGCAGTAAGCCTACTGCTAACAATAGTGTTACTGGCTGTACGTCGCCAGACTGTTGTCTGTGATACGACCAAACAGAACAGAGAAATGCTGGGCGTTTGTGGGAGGCTTTTCCAAGCGTTTTTGTTATATTAGTGTTTCTCACACTTCCACAGATTTAATTCCCATTGGGCCAAGTTAGAAAGACTTCTTGCAAAAAACACACTGGGCTTCGTTTTCTTTCCCTTCAACAGATTTCAACCAGAAAGCAAAGTTGCTGTTCTCCAACAAATTCTGATTTAATTTGCACTTTCCCATGGTACTGGCGGGAAGTTTAAACGCCAATCTCTATATGTTGCTAGTTAATTTACCTAGCTTGGTGCTAGCTATCTACCTCATGAACAACGGTGTTTGGAGAAAAGCAGCCAACCGTCACGAGTGTCTTGCTGACATCGAACATTCCGCCTGAAATCGTGGTTTCTCACTGCGCGCGACCAGAGCTAAAATGCGTTCACAAACCACACATGTTGGAACATTAGGAGTTAGGTCACATTAGTTCATCCTGCTGTCAGTGTTGCCAGATTTGAATGAATGTAAACTGCAAAATCACCCGCAGACTCCAGAAAAAAAACGCTTGAACCTATACAAACCCTATCTGCCCACCCAAGTCCATTTTTGCCTGCACACTGTCATTAAAAATATCCCAATCTTGCAAGAAACTTCCCCATCTGGCAACAATGCCTGCAGTGCTAGTTGTTTAAATCCTAAGTCACTGCTTCGCATTACCGCTGCATCATTGCAGCCAGTTGTTTGAATCCTGGTTGCGTGATACCGACAGTACCCGGACGTCCCACAGAGGGCGGTGCAAACTGTCTCAGCACCATCCGGGTACCAGCAGGGACAGAGATACCAGTGGTTACTTCCTGTCTGTGTATCCTGTAAAACTCTCCTGTCATCTACCTGTACCTCATTTCTCTAATTCTCATATCTACTACATACTTCATATTTATACACCTAGTTATTTCACTGTTATATATGGTACATCTTCATATACCTCTGGTTGGTTCTTGCTCTAACGTCCACTGATATCGGATATGTACTACATCTTAACACACATCATTCTGTTCTTTGTCTAATCTCTACTGATATAGCACATATATTACATCTTCATCCACATCAGCCTCTGTTCTTTTAAATCATGCTGTTTTTTTTGCCATATATTCACAATTAAATAGTCCCTTCTACCAGTACAGGACAGCAGCTCTAGATGATTACAAATGTCCAGTCTTCAACAATATATAGCAGCACACTAGTCAAATGGTATGGTGAAGTTTTATAATAAACTGAATGTCATTGAACATATATCACTAGAATATAATGTGTCCATTCCTTCACACACATACACCCTTTGCAACATGCTTTTATTTGGAACATGGTTCCATCGTGTGGTGAACTTGCACATTGCATCATTTTTGTAAAGTACAGATCTGGGGATAGAAGGTTATGTGCAGTACAGAAGTAGCATAGACATTGCCAACCTTTTATTTAACAGTTATTTTGATGTGGAAGTCATGCTGACATACAGGTCTCTTTTACAGATATGGAATTGCCGAATTACAAAAATGCTGAATTACATCTATACAAAATTAAAAGCAAAACAGAGATGTAAAAGAGTCACAGAAAACAATTTTTATTCTTCAATAAAATGTCTTCAATTAATGAATGACCCTTGTCACTTTCATGTGCAGAACCCCTCTTCTGCACGGTTTAGGCCGACACGCCGGCATCAACGACACAAAAGGCTTGATGCATGAAATGCTAAAACGCCCTCCCTGTACACCAGTCTGTCTTGCTTGACAACTTTATTTTCTTAACATTATTTGACAATGCTGTCTGAACATCATTCTCTAATAATAACCTAAGTACTCACTCTCAATTAATCATTCTCTAAAACTGCTCATGAATTGCCTCCTAGACTATTAATAAGAGCCACTAGCTACTAACTAATGAGGCAATATGAATTGCATGTACAGTACAGTGTGTTGCATTGGGGGTTAAAGAGGGGGTAGAAAATATAGTTTGGCTGAATGTAGCACACAGTGCCCGATGGTTTCACATTATATTTGTAACATTACAAACTCCTGAGTATTTTGTACATGACATTCACTGTGGCACTGAATAGTTTTTCCCCGAAAAGTATCGCTTGAACATTACAGTGGGGGGTTGGAAAATATAGTGCGGTTGGAATTATAACACAATCCCTCTCCAAAGCTAATGAGGACAAGCAAATTAACAACAATAATGACATCAAAATAGGATTTTATTTATATTAGATATGTTCTCTAAATAACTTACTTAAGCTCTTACCATTTCTCAGTGTGCCCCACCTTATAATATTCTTTAACATATGTAAAGAATTATTTAAATAGTAATTTTGTTTCGTTAATATTTTTCCCCATAGTTTTTCCTTTGAAAATGTACACAATACACACTATGTAGACACACAGCTAAGACTTTTATTTTAAAGGCAAAATACATTAATCAGAAGTTTTATTGATGCTGCCAAATGTACAGGTGCATCTCAAAAAATGGGAATATTGTGGAAAAGTTCTTTTTTTCCAAACCAAAAAGTGACACCTTCATATATTCTAGATTCATTACACATAAAGTGAAACATTTCAAGCCTTTTTTTGTTTCAATCTTGATGATTACGGCTTACAGCTCATGGAAATAAAAAATCCAGTATCTTAAAATATTCAAATAAAAATGTATAATACAGAAATGTCGACCTGAAAAGAGCTCTAATCAGCTAATTAACTCAAAACACCTGCAAAGGTTTCCTAAGTTTGTTAATCTATGCACTCAATACTTGGTTGGGGCTCCTTTTGCATGAATTACTGCATCAATGTGGTGTGGCATGCAGGCAATCAGCCTGGTGCACTGCTGAGGTGTTAGGGAAACCCAGGTTGCTTTAATAGCGGCCTTCACCTCGTCTATGTTGTTGGATCTGGTGTATCTCATTTTCCTCTTGACAGGTCAGGCAAGTTGGCTGGCCAATCAAGCACAGTAATACCATGGGCAGCAAAACAATTACCAGTTGTTTTAGCACTGTGGACAGGTGCCAAGTCCTGCTGGAAAAGGAAATCAGCATCTCCAAAAAACTTGTCAGCAGATGGAAGCATGAAGTGTTCTAAAATCTCTTGGTAGATGGCTGCATTGACTCTGAACTTGATAAAACACAGTGGACCAACACCAGCAGATAACATGGCAACACAAATCATCAATGACTGTTTGAAACTTCACGCTGGACTTCAAGCAACTTGGATTCTGTGCCTCTCCACTCTTCCTCCAGACTCTGGGACTTTGATTTCCAAATGAAATGTATAATTTACTTTCATCTGAAGAGAGGACTTTGGACCAATGAGCAATGGTCCAGTTCTTTTTCTCCTTCGCCCAGGTAAGACAGGTAAGGCTTCTGACGTTGTCTCTGGTTCAGGAGTGTCTTGACACTAGGAAAGCAACATTTGTAACCCATTTCCTGGACACGTCTGTGCGTGGTGGCTCTTGATGCACTGACTCCAGCCTCAGTCCACTCCTTGTGAAGCTCCCCCAAGTTCTTGAATCGGCTTTGCTTGACAATCCTCTCAAGGCTGTGGTCATCCCTGTTGCTTGTGAACTTTTTCCTACCACACTTTTCCCTTCCAGTCAACTTTCCTCAATATGCTTTGATACAACTCTCTGTGAACAGCCAGCCCTTTCAGCAATGACCTTCTGTGGCTTACCCTCCTCGTGGAGGATGTCAATGAGTGTCTTCTGGACAAATGTCAAGTCAGCAGTCTTCCCCATGATTGTGGTTGTGTCAGACTGAGAGATTGAAGGCCTCGGGGAGTTAATTAGCTGAATAGAGCTCTTCTCAGGTTGACATTTCTGTATTGTACATTTTTTATTCTAATATTTTGAGGTACTGGGTGTTTGATTTCCATAAGCTGTAAGCCGTAATCATCAACATTGAAACAAAAAAGGCTTGAAATTTTTCACTTTATGTGTAATGAATCTAGAATACATGAAGGTGTCACTTTTTGATTTGAATAACTGAATAAAAACTTTTCCACGATATTCTAGTTTTTTGAGATGCGCCTGTATAACGTTTCACCGCAGACTTTTATTTTGAAGGCAACATTCAAAAAACGAAGGTTTCATTGTTTCTGTCGAATCTCTCATGTTTCCAGCCTGATGCTAATCTAGTGTAGCCGATTGTAGCTATTGAGTTGTGACAGTTGGTTAGCTAGCTTGCTTCTTACCTTTGGTTGTCGCTCAGACGATGGGTAGGTTACCTTCTTTATATTAATGTCACAGCCGCTTACCGACAATTCAACACAAACGTGCACGTGCTCCGACACAGCCAGTTACGTTTTTTCGATGAGACTGGCTAGTTTGATACTCCGAACGTGGGGTGCAGGACTTTGTTACTCTGCTCTTATGCTGGTGCGATAGTAAACTAGGGTGACCATATTTTCAAACCTCCAAATCGGGACTTAAGTGTACCAGACGTGCATGCATATTGGTCATCGTGCGTGTTTTTTTGGTTGGTGGAGCAGGGCAGCTGGCCTTGTTACCGTTTTCACTGTCCTATGTTTTTCCGATCCTTTGAGCCTTGATGAGAATTGTTGCTTTGCTAAGCAGTTCTATGCAGTTTGTTTGTTTGGCTCCGAGTCGTATTTGGAAACTTTATAGTATTATTACAATAATAATAATTCTTTTGATTGTGGTGAAAACCGGGACATTTTAGTGTTTTACAGGTATTTGTCGGGACCTAGCTTGAAACCGGGACAATCCCGGGCAAACCGGGACGTCACCATATAGGTCTCCCTATAGTAACCTGCGATCAACCTGGAAATAAAATCGGGCCGCCCCTGTTACAATAAGAGGGAAACATTGTCGTCCCTTCCTGGCGTGACAAGCATATCCATAAAATGATTTACTCTGTTAGGGAAACAATAAAAGGAACCAGGCAAGCCTATTTCGGCCCGTGATTAGAATGTTGTTGCCCTCTCAGGATTCGAACCGGGGTCTCCTATGTGTCTTTAACCATCATACGCCACTAAGCTGCAGAGTCTGTATTTTTCTGAATTCTTAAACCAATTAGTTTAATTGATTTGTGTATAGTAAGCTAGTATGCCAGTATTTGGACCGATTGGGACATACTACCTCATCATAAAATTGTGTCTCGACATTAGATAGCTAGACATTAGATTAGCTAGACGCCATTACGCATTTGTGTTAAACTGACTAATGTTTCTTATTCAGTTTACTTCCACCACAAATAGCATCTATGAACTATGGCTTTTGCCACTGGCCGTTTTAACAGCTTATTAGCCAGTAATAGGCCTACTAGTATCTACTTAATACTTGGAATAGTCATAAGAATTGAGCAATTGCTAGTGAGACTGAAGATCTTTACACTGTCAAAGCTATTTCATTTCATGGTACAACGTTTGTTTTTCTTTCATTCGTGAATGACATTGATACAATAACCATCAATAGAGGTGATGATAACTGACTTTTTTTGTCAAGTGAAAAGAGAGAATTGTGGAAACGCCTCCTCTTTTACTGCGCCAGGGGTGGTGGTGAATATTACCCCAAAAAGCATGCACGGATGCATACTTCGAAAATCCACCAGAAATAGTTGCAATATAACTTTAAATAGTTTTATTTTAGGCTTACTATAACGTAGCCACTGAAGCTTGTAGCCAGCGAAGTTTTTGTCTATCCTGAACAAATCCTAATGCATAATTTCTTTTGTCTGCGGCGAAGATGGAACACTGGTCGTCTACATCGCAGTCCGTGTCTCTAACCACTACGCCATTTAACAAGGGGTAGTCAGTCAGTCACTCACTCACTCAGTAAGAGGCATTTGCTCTTCTTGGCCGGCTCCGCTTACTTGGTTAGGTGAAAAAGGGAGAAAAGAGCAGATTTACCTAACTCAATTGGAAACTGTATCTAATAATTATTAATGAGTTTTTAAACAGCATGCGTCAGTCTACGGTAGGCCCTACAATGGCCTGATACAAAATCCAGTGGTGTTTACTGAACCTGTCGTCCACATACAAATGAAGGTTGTTTATTAAAGAAAACAATGTTGATTATATAATGTGGTGCTTCGGTCCCATCAGAGCCTCACCTCCCACCCGTTAGCCCGGGAGACGGACAGAACATTCTGGAATCAGGAGAGAATGCACCGGGCGAACATGTGTGGAACAATCAGCCAATCAGGGCAGCTATACAGGGGGGTTAGAAAGGGCAAGTTGAGTTGAATGCTAATATCATGTAATATATTTGTTGCAGATCGTACCAAGAATAGCTGGACATCTGAAAGTACTGTGAGCGCAGGACGCCACCGGAGCCTTGAGGATCATGCTTACTTCGTGTTGTGCCACAGGCTGTCAGGTAGTTTTCAAACCATTTGCTACATGAACAATAAGGGTCAACACTGCAGAAAGCTTTTACTGGTCTGGGAAAATGACAGCACAATGGTCATTATTTGGAAACAATGTATTCATGAAAAAGCAAAAAAAGAAAATTGTGACACTTTCAGGAGGACAAAGGTACAACCATTTCTTTTGTTTTTCAATCTATCAAAAGGTAAGAAAGACAAAATCAAAAATACTCCATGTATTGTCCATTATATCCATTACTTGATTCCAGGAGGTGACTTGAACTTCAGATCATGTTTCTCACAACTGGTTTAATAAACTGTGACAATATGTTGACATTTGAGAAAATAGACAAGTTAAATAATGAAAGGTCACAGAGAAGAAAGAAAAGATTTACAGTAGCATGAGTTAGGCGACCAACAGGCTTGAGACATCTTCTGTCTGCACTGTTGAACTGCTCTCCTTCATCCACGCGTAATCTGCACAGACACAATCTGTCCTGACTCAATCTGCACTGACAATCTACACGGACAAAATCCACAGTGATACAATCTGCACTGACTCAATCAGCACTGACTCAATCAGGTCCCTATCCACGCACTTAAACACATACTTAAATTGTCGCTCATGTAATGACACTCAGTAATAGTAAATAAACCTAAACCTCTTTAAATATTGTGTACAGGCTCCTGGGTGACTCCACTGGATCCGTCTAGTACATTACACATTACTTTTAGATTACATTACATTACCTTTAGATTTTTATCTTTTGGTACTAGTTTCACAAAAATCTGGTGAATTCTGAAAAATCTTAGTACCAAACTGTTCAGACTTGTAAAAATGATATTTGGTGTAGTTCTTCACCAAAATGTGTCAAAATCATTGGCACCCTTGTATTTAGTACTTCATCATATATTGGAAGGGATCTTAGACCATTCCTCCATAAATAATCTTTTTAGATCCTTGTGATCCTCTGTGCATCTCAGCCATCAAACCACTTGGTCTGTTACACAGATCCGGCTACATCCATAGAGGCTCTAGGTGAAAGTTTGTTGACTCTGGGTTGGAACACTGATAATAAATGAGAGATCCAAAATATTAAAAGACTTATGCTATCTTCTTCGCCTTAGTCATTGTCCTTCCTTCCGGTGATCGAAAAGATTCGTTCACAGGAAGAAAAGGACCATGAGAAAAAGTTGATTAATACATCTGATCAGTATAATCGAGTCCTGACAGTTACAGTATTATCAATAGACATGCACATAACTGTCACAATGTTGGATGGAGGCAGGACACAAGCGCAGGGAGAACGGAGGACATTTAATAAATTAAACAAAACGGACAGGAACGAAACAGAATAGGCTACTTGATAAAAGGACTAGGACAGAAACAAACTGAAACACGGAATCAAAACAGAACTACATGACATTGTGGTATAACAAAGACTAACAGGAAACAATGGGCAAGCAGGAACTTAAAAGGGTCCGTGATCAGGGAAAACAGGTGCAGGCAGTAATCAAACAAAACAGTTGTACATGATGAAGTGAGAGAGAGGGCGTTGGATTCACGGCTGGCTACCATGCCAGAACATGACAATAACATAATCACTTGACAGCTGAATAACAGCCTGCTGTCCTAAAATTTATTGTAGCTAACGTTTCTTACTTTGGAATATTAAGGATGATAATAAATGAGATACTTGGAGATCAGAAAGATTGAAGGACTTCTTTCCTCATTAGTCGTTCGCCTTCCATTGTTCCTTCAGGTGATCCAAAGTGCCGAAAGATCCATGGATCATCGTTCATTTCGTTGATCGTTCCTTCCGGTGATTGAGATTCGAAGATCCAAAAGAGCCATGGGTCATCATTCATTTCGTTCATCGTTCCTTCTGGTGATCGAGATTCGAAGATCCGAAAGAGCCATGGATCATCATTCATTTCGTTCATCGTTCCTTCTGGTGAATGAGACTCGAAGTTCCGAAAGAGCCATGGATCGTCATTCATTTTGTTGATCGTTCCTTCCGGTGAACGAGATTTTAAGATCCGTGGATCATCGTTCATTTTGTTCATCATTCCTTCCGGTGAACGAGATTCCAAGATCCGTGGATCATTGTTCATCGTTCCTTTCTGTGAATGAGATTTGGAGTTTCGAAAGAGCCATGGATCATCATTCGTTCCGGTGAACGAGATTCGAAGATCCGACAGAGGCATGGATCACTGTTCATTTCGTTCATCGTTCCTTTCAGTAAACGAAATTCGAAGATCCGAAGATCCTACTGAGATGAATCATGATTCATGATTCACCAAAAAGATTCGTTCAAAAAGAACAAATTGTTCGCGAACGACCCATCACTAGAAAGTTGGTCAAAGCAAACCAGCCCATTCAGAAACTAGCACATCTCAAATTTGCACTATTCAACATCTGATCCCTAAATAACAAGGGCCTCATCCTCAGTGAATTTATTTTGTACAATAACCTTGACTTTCTCTGTCTAACCGAAACCTGGCAAAAATATTTCTCTCTCAACCAGACTGCACCCGCTGGATTCACCTACATTAGGGCTTTCCTAAAGCACTAAGATGATTGTAAGATGCAAGTAAGTACCAATTTCCGAACGCATCGTGACTTAAGTGGCACGTAACATCACTTGTTTATTAAAGAGTGTTCCGAAACATTCGTTAGTCCATCGTAACAGGAACTTTACTATTTTGGGGAAATAGCGCCTCCTTCAACATGCAAGGAGTGATCGCAAACAGTTAATATTAAGGCAATTGAACGAATAACAGTTATCAAAACAGTTTTGATTAAGAACAAATTATTTAGACAAATTATATAATAAGTGTGTGAATGGATGTAAATGTAAATGAATATAATTGGTTAACTGAGGATAAAGAAAAATGTAACTAAAACATTAAAAAGTGTTCAAAATTGCAGGTATCGTGTTGGTTGCTATGTGACATAAGTAACAGGTATTCAGTATAGCTACCGGAGGATGTCACGTGATTGATTTCCAGAGATATGATTTTGATTGGCTGAGGTCCACCCCATTGGTTGGATATAATAGTTTCGTCCACCTTAAATTTCACTACTTCTTCGAGTTTGGCATTTTCCTATTGGTGCCTAAGTAATAGTAGACTACATCGCCAGCGATATTATATGATTCTGATAAGTAATCAAGCTCTATCGAAATGCCATACAGTAGGCTATATTTCAAAATGTATTCATGGCCTAATTCCATTTCAAACCCCAAAGATGGCCTAATTTCACTCAAAACGTCAGTAAAGCGGCACATACGATGCACTTTACAAACAATGTACTTGGTGGTTTGGGAAACAGGTGTAAATCTGTTAACTCTGGCATCACAATCAACAATCTGTCCAGCACTGACCTCACCATCTCCGACCATCTGGCTATCACCCTGGACAGAGACACCCCCACCCCCATTTTCAAACAGAAACGCACCATAACTTTCCGGACTCCAAGTCCATCAACTCCTCCTCTCTCCCTTCCATTTTGGCTGACACCATCTCTGACTCTACCCTCACTCCAAACGTCTCCCCAATTGACCTGGTCAACACCTATAACTATGCACTCTCCTCCTGCCTTGATGAGATGGCTCCCATATAAACCAAACTGGTCTCCATCAAACTCTCTCCCCCTTAGTATACCGATGAACTTTACCACCTCAAAGCCAGGGGCCGTCAACTGGAACGACTTTCCAAAAGAACCGGTCTCACTGTCCAACTGGATTCTTACAAACTTCACCAACAACAATATAAAGACGCCCTCAACAGTGCACACTCCTCTCACTACTCCTCCATCATCCAATCTGGTCGTAACAACCCGAAAATGCTTTTCTCCACCATCAACAAACTTCTCAAACCCATGAACACCATCTCTAACTCCTGAACCACCAGCAAATGCAATTCATTTCTATAATTTTTCCAAACTAAAATTGACACAATACACAATCAGCTGTCTGCTTCCTCTTCCACCACCCTACCTTGCTCTCAACTACTTTCAAGCCATTCCAAGCCAGCCCATCTCCAACCTCCCTTGTCTGTCCAAAATCTTTGAGCGAGTTGTCGCTGCTCAACTCAAATCCCAGCTTGACTCCAATAACCTCTACGAACCTTTCCGATCCAGCTTCCAATCCAAACACAGCATAGAAACTGGCCTACTGAAAATCACCATTGAGATACTTCTCTCTGCTGACTCTGGATTCCTTACCATTCTCATCATCCCCGACCTCAGTGCCGCCTTTGATACCATCAACCACTCCATCCTCCTCACACGCATTCAGTACTCCCTTGGGATAACCAGCACCGCCCTCTCCTGGCTCAACTCTTATCTCTCTGACAGACATCAATACATTTGGTGTCCCCCAGGGCTCAGTGCTCGGTCCTCTCCTCTTCATCCTCTACATCCTTCCCCTTGGACAGATCCTCCGCCGTCATGGCCTCCAGTTTAATTGCTATGTGAATGCCAATCGAGCTGCATGGTGCTGGGCTGTGAGTACAGGTCCCACTAGAGGACGTCGGGCCCTCATGCCACCCTCATGGAGTCTCTTTCTGACAATTTGGTCGGAAACATGCACACCAGTAGCCCGCTGGAGGTCATTTTGTAGGGCTTTGGCAGTGCTCCTCCTGTTCCTCCTCGTACAAAGGAGCAGATACCAGTCCTGCTGCTGGGTTGATGCCCTTCAACAGCCTTGTCCAGCTCTCCTCGTGTAACAGCCCATCAACTGGTATCTCCTCCATGCTCTTTAGACTGTACTGGGAGACACAGCGAACCTTCTTGCGACGGCAGTATTGGTGTTATACTGTGATAATTACGTGTTCCCTTTATTATTTTGGCCATTGTACTAGCCTAAATACACACATAAATGACCAGAAGACATCTGCAGTTTAATGTTTTCAATATTTTTCTCCACAAAATTGTTACAAATTCTTGAGATTTTGTCATTTAAATGTTCTCTACAGTCCGTCTATCAGTTTGCATTGACGTGTAGTCTCCTCACACTTGCATTACACCAGTGTTTCTCAACCCTGCTCCTGGACACCCCGTGCCCTACATGTTTTAGATCTCTAACATACCTGATGTAGCTCATGAAGAACTTGATAATGAGCTGATCATTTGAATCAGGTGTGACAGAGCAGGGAAAGATCTAAAACATGCAGGGCAGGGGGGCGCCCAGGAGCTGGGTTGAGAAACACTGCTTTATAGACACTCAGTACTAAACCCCCACCCTAAATTACCCTGGAGTGGCTAATAGTATTCCGGTCTTGTTTGGTAAGGGAAGACAAGGATGAGACAAGTTGTGTTATTGTTTAAATTATTGTAAACATTAGAGGGAGGATACTACAAAGTACACATTTAAATATGACAGTGGACTGTTAACTGATGTTATTTCTCTTCTTTCAATGCCAAGAAACAGTAGAAGAGTGGCAAGAAGTAGACCCTGGATTCCAAAAGCAATGTGATTTTCCTCTTTGTTTAGGTGAATTGGATGGAAAACACATTACTATCCCCCAACCACCCCACCCTGTTCTTGGTTTACAATGTACAACCACTCTGTTGGCTCCAGAGGACAATTACAGGTGTTGTTATGTTGATGTTGGATGAAATGGATGGGTTTCAGAAGGTTGGGTGTTTGATGGATATTCTTTACATACATGAATTTACACGTCTGACATTCGTACAGTGCATTGTCTGTGGGACATGATAGACACAGATATTTTGCATCAGTCACCCACATTCATGTGGTGAGTTCAAACAAGGATACTAAAACATGTTTTCAGCTCAGTGAGTGTATACCTTTTACTTGTTCTGTGTGGGTGTTTAAGTTGTTGTAACCCGATACGGGACGGAAACAACATTAAAATGTTAATTTCACGACCTGACACCTTCTGGCTTTTTTTCTGCTGTCACATAATCCATCACGAGCAATATGTTATTACTTTGTACACAACACTGATCACAGACTGAGGAAAACAGGCCAGGCATCTTACGTTTAAGTTCGTCTTAGAACAATCGTGGCCTCAAATGTTCTTAGCCTTAATTAAGATTACAGTATTGTTGAGAAACCAGGCCCTGATCTACAAATACCTCTGGCAAGCCTTAAACTACCCAATCTGAATGTATTTCAAACCCAGTCACTGATGAGCATGTGTTTCCGTTCTACTAGTCCCCTGGCCCATTGGCTGGGAGTGGTTGGTTTCCATTCTGAAAATCAAGATACACCTAGACTAATCCTGCGTGAAAAATCAGTACAAATGTGCCATAATTACAAGTGATGATATATATATATTAAGTAGCTTAAGTATTTTTTATACTAAGAAAGAATTACCAAATAAACATATTCACTTATAATGCACTTCATTAGGTACATTTTTAATGCAAATAGCCAAACAATGATGTGGCTGCATCTCAATGAAGAGGTTTAGTTGTTTCCAGCACCATGTTGAATCTAAGCTGCAAAGAATGCAGGCTGGCAAAAGAGGGTCCCATCCAATAAGAAGAATGTCAGTGCAAATTGAAAATGCAATAGGGGAGAATTAAACAATCATGTCCTATGACTCCCACTGCCCCCTCCCTCCTGGCCGTCTCTCCCCTCCTCTTCTGTAGCTAAATGACTCACTACAAGCTCATAGAAGTGGGCTTCAGGCAGCTGAGTGAAAATGGGGGGAAAAAAAACGTAATGATGACCTAACGATGACCTAATGATACCTAATCCTTCCAATCACTCTTCGCTACCTTCTGTTCTTCCCTATCTGCTGCTAAAGCCACTATTTATCACTCAAAATTCCAAGCTTATTCCTCTAACCCCTGGACACTATTTTCCACCTTCTCCGCAATCCTTAACCCTCCGCCTTCTCCAGTGCCATATTTCGTCTCTGCCGATGACTTTGTCTATCACTTTCAAAAGAAAGTTGATGATATTCGTACCTCACTCAGCCATGTGGGCCCACTGATCACTCACATGCCAAACTAGGCCACACATTAACCTCTTTTTCCCTGCTCTGACCAGATGATATCGTGCAGGCGCCTGACATCATGCCCTCTCTACCCTATCCCCTCCTCCCTTCTCTTTCTACCACCCGGACCACTGCCTGTGTCTCAGCGGTCTACAAGATGACCAGAGTCGCTGCCCTCTTAAAGAAACCCACACTTGACCCCTCTGATATCCAAAACTAAAGACCAGTATCTCTTCTGTCTTTCCTTTCCAAGACACTTGAGCATGCTGTCTACTTGCACACTCCACTAACTTCCAGTTGAAGCTCATATCCGCTATGAGGTCTTTGTGCTACATCTGAGAGTTTTTAGAAATAAATTCTTCTCTGACTCATATTTGACCATATTCAGTAATTTCATGCTTTCATTAGCACTTGCGCATCTGCACTGAAATGAGACACATGACTTGTTCACCTTCAAGTGGCTCCTTTGAAGCCTGTGTACATCAAAAAGAAATAACATAAATATCCCAAGAATCCACTGCATTTAACTGAGATGCTACCAGTTTCCGTTGCACGCTTGAGGAGAGATGGTGTCACAAATGTAATACTGTACTTTTTTTGTACTGAATGAATAAGAAATGATTAAAAGACGAAATCCAGGACCTACCCCTGTAGTAAAATACATTTACTGAAATGATCATTTCAAATCTGAACATCCACACAGTATCTAAGTGACACAGTATCTAGTTTGACCTAAGCTCACATTTAAAGCCCTCCCACTACAGTACTTTTATCTAAGTCCATTATGCTGAATTGCTCATGTAACACCCAAATGCCTGCAGGCTCAGGTCATCCAGTAAGAGGACTACGCACTCAAACACTTATGCTTGAACTCATTGCATCTACAATCACACAAGGATTATACACACCAAGAAGACCACAACAGCAGACACGCTCAGCAGAGGTGACTGTCATGAAATACTGTATGCAAAACATTCTGATAAAATACCCTGTGACATGTACGTGTGCTATATGAAGTCATAGAGACATAGACTCTACATTAAAGCCTGAACGCTTGGACATAAAACTGCAATGCTTCTTTTGGAGTATTACAAGAAGACATTACTTTGAAAAACCAACACAGATTTTTTAAAAATATTTTACATCATTGCACATGCAACAAACAACAGTAGAGTGTCATTTCATGTTCAGTGATGCTGGATGCCCATTTTCTCAAAACAAACAATAACAACCGGAACAGAGGTGGTCATTGGTGCAGTGGAACCTTCGGCACTTTAATATAGGTGTGTATTCAGATTGCTATCATACATAAACAGCCTTGTTTTTCCTCATAAAGAAGACATTGGTGCGTAGCAGTGTTAAATGTGAACAGAGAGAGTGGAGAGAGGGGACCATGAAGGGTGTGGAAATCTCCCAGTGTGGTGGAGGCCTTAGACATGTTAGCCTGGTTCTCACAATCCATTGCTTGAGAGGGAAACTCACAGGAGAAGAGGAGTGCAAAGCAACGCAGTATCAGGCATGGTTAATTCTCCTGGGCCCACAGAATGACAACATCCAGGGGGCAGACAGAGAGAGAGAGGAAGAACGAGAGGGAAAGATGAATTGCATGCATCTTTAATGACTTAGCTGCTTTACAAGGAGAATGCATGGAGGGGGTGTGATACTCAATTAGGCCCGGGGAGGAGGTGGGGAATGTCAATACCTGATCCTGTCTGTGGAAAATTAATAGAGCAACACATACTTTCATGCCTTGCGTTTTTTTTTTTTTTGCTTTTTCAGGTTTGACCAAAGTGACTGGTAAAATTCTAATAGAACAAGTGGTACCAGATGGTAGTGTGTGCTTGATTGTGCAAGGGTCTAATGCAAAAGATAAATATGAGCTAAATTAGTAATATAATTATATAAGCATAGAGCGACATTGGTCGCAGTTGTACTGAAAAACTGACATATGGTCTACATTCTGCACACAGGGCAGTATCTAACATAGAGGTCATGTCCTTGGTATTTCTTAAAACTTGCACGTGGAAATAAAAATGGTAAATGAAAAAAAAACAATTTCTGCAGCAAAATTGTATAAAAAACGATAACCACCTGCTTTATTTATGTTGTGATGACTTGCATGTTGTGACGATAAGCCAGGCAGACAGACAGTGATCTTGGTTTCAAAAAATCTTTCCTTTATCAAAGACGTTCACTCACAGGTCCTTTGACAGTGTTGCTTGGGGTGACAAGTCGGGATCAGTTATGTAAAATGGCAAACATTCAGTTATTTGACAATAACTGTTGTCTCACCAGCTCAGTGTCATTCATTGCTAGATATCTGGTGTTATTGTTTAGAATTGTATTAGCGATTTGGCTTGGCTGGCTGGTTTGCTGGCTAGGTAACATTACCTAACGCTTCAAACCCAATTGCCTTAATTGAAGACATTATTGTCTTGTTCATTATCTAATATCAAAGATATCATTACCCTGGCTTATATACAAGCTAGACAAACCAAGCTAGAGTGAACAATGTTGATAAAAACAAGCTTCATTTTAGTGTAGCTACATTTACCCTGGGCTTTAATCCATGAATTCTTGAGTGTTGACTGTATGCCACTGAAGAGTGATATTTAGAGTTACTTTCCTTTATATCAATACACTGATTGACCCCGAGTTTCCTTTGTTGACTGCCACAGATGAAAATGAGAAGATACATCCAAAAAGCTACATTTTGAAAAGGCAAGACACAAAGGATGAGAGACATTGAAAAATATAAGCAGTATGTGACGTGATGGAGGACAGACATTGAAAAGAAAGAAAAAATGTAGCATAGATACTTCAATCAAGCTCAGAATTCCTACATCAGTAGAAATTGAAGAGACCACTAGATCTAACCAATACATTGATCTTGTTTGATGGGAACTGCTTCTATGTTATGAGGTTGGTAGCAAATTTGGGAATTTGTGCAAGAGGGCTTCATTGATAAAAAAAAACATGTGCAATAGGTGTTTTAATAGGTGAATTATCAGTAGACATTAGTGTTCACATTTGTATAGAACATATAAGAATTATATAGCTATACATGTATATATTATTTAAACTCAGATAAATCCCAAATTGGCAGTCTTTTGTAATATATCTCTATATTGTGATTAACTTTTCAATGTTTATCTTGGGAGTGTTTTGTTTCTGATATAAGTAAACAAAGAGCAGAAGTTGTTCAGGGCTTAAATACATTGAAATCATGTAATGTTTTGTCAAGGCATCATGTATTACACTTTTTCAACTGATTACCCTATACTATTCAGTTTTTGCTCACTTAAACCAAAACAAATGTATTTCTTTGAATTATGGAACTCTATATTTTCTTGCGGGGGGATGCTACAATTAATGACCTCAGTATTTCTGAAGTCCTAGATACAACATTTTCTGTACATGTACGCTTTAAGAGAATCAAGTCAAGTGTACTGCTCTTAACACACATGCAGTATTCTGAATTGGTTATCATAATCAAATATATTTTCTCTCCTCTTAGGCTGAATCCCATTTTCATTTTCCCCTTGTAAAAAGATGGTCTCTCTTGTAATCCGACTTTTATGATTATTACCTTAGTGGAAAGTGTACTTAGTGTAATGTAATAACATTTTATTTGACATCCCTTGGTCTTGGCACTACAAGTAACTGAATGAGAAGGAAAGAGATTTGTTTCTTTAATTCCTTCATCTGTTTACCTTCTCTAGGACTCTCAAGGGTGCTGCCACTGTAAAGTTACACTGCCCCAGTGGAACGCATGCAGCTAAATTAATGTGACTTTTTCCTGATTATGATTAAAGGGAAAGTTTGCCTAAATTCCAAAAGGACACATGAGTGTCCTTATCCTGTAAGCAGTTCATGGACACGATATGACAGCAATACATGCTATCGTTTCATTTGCTTGGCACTGTTTTCAAATGCTAATGTTTTATCATTTGTGGCAGCTGACTTCAGCTCCATCTGACAATGTTTTCTTATAGTCCAAAAGCATCTGGTCATGAAGGAGGCACAGGGTTACACATTTCGTCAAAACTGAGATTATTTTTTCCCACTCTCTCGTCTGACTATTTTGTCTATTGAATTTCATGAAGTCAATGTGACCTGTCCATTCAACATACTTGTCATCTACTGTCCAACGGGGGTTCTTGTGGACTTCCACAACGTGCTTGAAGAATAATCAAACAACGTGTAGAGTAGACTACATTTCCATAATAGAGTTTCCATGGTAAAAAATGAAATAAATGATTAATTTCTGTTATGCAGATAGATTTTTTCTTATATGTAGTCATGTACCTTTATAATTCTTATATGTTCTGATCACAGTACCCATGGTTGCATAAAACAGAACAGGTATATGAATCTGACCTGCATGTGGTATAAGGTTATGGATTATTGTGCCAGTCCTGCCTGAAGCCAGACTTTATTCAGGGCAATTCGTAAGATTAAGGACATACATTTGAATCTGTACGTTTAATATGATACAAAATGATACCAACTGGAGGATGATGACGTAACTTGTTCTTGGAAGACGTGAGGCATGGCCCTAAACTACCAAAGGGACATCAACAGAGCACTAACTAACTGGACAGACAGATCTCATCGGTGACTCAACCCAGTGTGACCAAAAGCCTGGCATGACATGAAGCACCCTCTCAGGGAAGGCATGGGAGAGCGGGAGGAATGCAGTGACTCAGTCCTCACCGTAGGGTCAGAAGCAGAATATTTCATTGGCGAGAAGGAAGACCGCCAGGCAGACACAGCAAGGGTGGTTCTTCAATCCAATGCCATGTGGTTCACCTTCACACCCGTGGGCCAGACTACACACAGGGAGGAGTTTAGTCTTACGTAAAAATGGGAAGGTTGCGAACGTGTTTTTGTCTTTTCACATGGATCAGCAGATCACTACACAACAATGAGGGTACATAGGAAAGAGACTTGCTTTCTGCTGTTTGTTTTGACATTTGAGGAAAAATAAGTAGGCCTGCGTTTTAGGTCCTTAGTGAATTTGTTGGTATGTATGGCAGAATCAATTCAGAATGATAAGCAGGAGCAAGGCCATGTAAGGTTTTCTAGTTCAACAGTAAAACCTTGAAATTAGTCCTATCCTTTAAGGGAAGCCAGAAAGATTTTAAAGGGGGCTTGTTGCTATCCCATAAACACATAGCTGAAAGGGTCACTTAAGAAACTGCATCACCAGGGGATGTGCCCCTGGGATTGCTCTATCAATTCCCATATGCATTGAAATTACAGTCAGTTAAACCTTTAATGTGGAGAATGAACAACCCTGCTCAAGAAGCACTTTGCAGAAAAATCTGAAAATTCATGGCAAAGTTCTGAAAGGGGACAGTTTTCTAGCCTTGGCTCCAAATGCCTGCCACTTTCACGCTCCAAGAAACCATAAATGGTGCCCTGCCCTAGTATTGACATTTAGTGTCAAATCGGACCTCTCAGTGGGCAAGCCCAAAGATTCCAACGTTCTGGGCTTAGCTGCCAGATATTCCGGTGTTCCTGGGAAAACAATTCCTAGGGCTGTGGAGGCTGCGACTGATGACCGCCAGCAGTCAAATGATTTCCACAAATTCAGGGTTTTTGTGCAAATGTGTGACCACACGACTCACTGTTAGGCCCTCGATGTGCACCCTGTCCAGGGCCGGCTGGTCCCGATCTACTGGGGAAAACACTCACAGGAGTGTCCGGTGGTGCTGGAGCATGGTAGAAAACGGGGAGCTTTGATCTCAATTTGAGGATTAAAGCAGGGTATCCTCCTCTCCCGGGAGAGTAATTCCTCATCCACGTTGATTAAGCAGGGAGATAAAATATCCACTGCTCAGTGTTAGTATGTATGTAACCCCTTCACCACAGGATCATATAGACCACCTAATAAATACAGTAAAAAGGAACATCACACACTTCTCTCTTATTAATTACTGGAAACCTCCATACAAACATCACCGGGTGAAAAATATCACAGTTAATATCATAGTTAACTGTTAGACATTATCGATAGACATAATTCTTTGTCCCAAAAAATAAATGAATAGTTGACCGTTTTTTTTTTTTTTTTAACTGTTATATGCAGATTTTTTTATACACGTGACTCCCTTTTCCTCCTAGCGCGTACTTCCCCATGACCCTCAAACTCCCACAGTTGAAAGTTATCATGCACTATCACATGCACACAAAGAAAGAACTATAACAAAGACAGAACATTAATAATTGAAAAACCTGGCTCTCAATAAAAGGCCTTTTACATATTTTGAACATTTAAGTGAAACAAAATTACAAAAGTGTTTGTAACAGTATTTGTAATGATTTTTTCTAATGTACATTTTAATAGAGTATTACATGTGATGGGCCAAGGTCAACAGTGAGTTTTATGTTTAAATAGGGGCTCAGCAGCTGGGGTTTATTTTGCACAGGGTTACATTTAGATACCTCATATGTGAAAATTTGCTTTCCTTTATAATGCCCCTTGTCTTTATATGAACCTTTACTCTGGAGCAGGGGAGGGAAAACCTTTTGGCCTCAGGGGCCACATCAGGATTTTGAAATTAAACAGACGGCCGCATTTGTTTTGCAATTTGTTAATCATAAAGGATTTGCAGGCCAGAGAAGGGCAATCATTAAAACACTTATACAGTAGGTGTGATGGCTCCGCGTGGCGCTGCATGCCCTCTCACTCTTCGGCGCTCCACCTCGCCGGTGTACTAACCGCCGGCTGGAGCAGATGGCAGCAGCGCACCCAACACACCCTCACACGTTTTGAGTTTGTCCTCATGTTGTCTATTCAGGTTGCTCATTTTCACCCACACCTCACGGGTTATTGTGTCTGTATTGTTTGAGACCGTGTGGTGCATTTTTTGACATTAAAAGAAGAGAAGCCGTTTGTTCTCCATGTTGTTAGTTTTGCTTTTGCCTCTCCATTTTATGCACTCGCTGCCCTCGCACCTCACAGTTGGTCCATTATAATGTCTATATCATTTAAATTCAGACTCAGATGTCTAAGAATGGGCTGGTGAGTTATGTTTTACTTCCCCTGAAAACTGTTACATTACCTACCTACGGATGGAGCTGCCTCTGGCCCGCGGGCCTTATTTTGATCACCTCTGCTATAGAGCTACCACACCTCTAACCAAATTGGAGTATTAAGTGAATTCTAGTCCTGTGACTCTGCCAACCATTCAGGTAGAACTACCATATTGAACTCTTAAAGAAAAACCTCAACACAACAACACGACACCTGAAAAAGAGGTGAAAATGCAGATCTCCTTCTGGGAATGGGGAGACCTTTATCAATCCAATCATGCCAGGCAGTCAGTTGTGATGAGAGGAGAATAGGTGCTCATACAGAATGATGTACCACTGGAGAGGAGTCTATAAATTCAGATGCTTTTTAAAGGGAAGTTCATTTCATCAGTCTGAAAGAAGTGCACCAATCTCCAATATTTTCTCTCTTTTTCTCTCTCTCTCTCTTTGTTGATCCTTTAGAAGTCAGTGGCCCTGTCCCAACTATCTGGCCAAACGCTGTGCACTATGAAGGGCATGGGGTGCCATTTCGGACTCAGTCGATGTCTAACACCCTGTTCATGGATTCCTTTTACTCAAGGAGCAATCTGTCCATTAGCAACATGTTTGACTCCAACGCATGAATCAACATGGAAAGTCTCACACTATTGACTGCTCTGGTCATTATTCAAATTTAAAGAATCCACAAATCAATGTCCTCAGTCTGTGAGAGGGCTGAGCCTCATTTATCAACTCCGCTTACATGTTTCACTAAAGTGCTAGCACTTGGAGATCCTAGGATTTGGTTTAGTATCGATTTACTAGGTTTATCAAACTGTTGTATGCAACATATAAGCGGGTTTCCATTGATACATCAGAGCTATATTATATTTCATCAGTTGTGAACAAGCATTACAACCCTTTCTGGAAAAAGCTTTACATTGACCTTTTATGGTGACAAAACTGTCTCAGTTTTTGTATGACTTGGTGCTGTTGGAACTCGGCCCTGTCCGGTTTCTAAGAGAAAGAGCATTGGCAAAGTGTACCATACAGTATGCAATACTTGTTCACATGACCTCATATAATTTTTTTGTGGTGTGCACAGAATATTTTAATCTTTTGCTTTAACTGTTTCAAATAAAAAATACATATTGCCTATTATGAGTGCCAAACACTTGCAGCACATTCTGTAATTTGCTGTCATTTTAGGCAGTTTATCAGTAGGCTATTGGCATAGCTGGGCACAGTTAATCAAAAAGTTAACTTTGTTAACCGTCAATCCGTTCACCAAAAAGTTAACTTTGATAACCGTTAATCAGTTAAGTCGTTAAAAATGTAATTAAAGTTAGTACTAAACGTTAACGTTAATTTTTATTATCCCCAAAACACCTGAAAACATCTAACAATGTGTGTAAAATTTCCATTGGATTCTTAACTAAGTCAAATGACATTACATTTGTCCTTTTCTGTCAAGGCGAGGCAACGGTAAGTGATGTTGAAGTTACTTCGGTTGCAACGTTTGGAAGGTCTCGCCCCACCATAACAATGAATAGCTAAACCATTTCACAGATACTAGAGAGCCATTCTTTGTTGGCCAAACATAGGTGATGTTTACAACACACAAATAGCTGCTTGCAAGTAATATGAGGGCAGTGTTGCTAGATGGGGAGGTTTCCCACACAATTGGGCTATTTTTTTATGGCAGTGTGCCGGCAAAAATGGGTTTGGGTGGGTCGATTTACAGTTAGGGCTGTATAGAAAAAATAGCTTGTCTTAGACTCTAGAGTGTTTTAAAAGTATAATTCATGATATTTTTGGGTTTGCGGACTTGAGTTAACAGAAGTTAAATGTAAAGAAAGTGAATTAGTCCGATAATGATTTTGAAAATGGTCCCGATAAGACTTGTGGTGCAGTTAGTAAATATTTTCTTCAATACATATTTGAATGAGTTTTGTCTGGAGAGAGCTCCAGTTCAAACATGCAAAATCACTTCCTAAAATGTATCCTTCAAATTATGATGACAAGCCATTGTGTTGTGTTGTCTACTTAAAGTTAGCCAGTTAGCTAAGTTCCCAGTCTACTGGGATGCTTTGAAAACTTTCCAAGGGGAGGGGGAGGGACTAGGTCAAAGCAGAGCCCCACCAGAGCTGTTATCATTTAGATTGAGGAAAAACTGTGGTACATTTATCAAGATATCTGCTGAAAGGAACATCACTGAAAGACATCCAATGGCTCTATCTAATCAAGGACAACGACCTAACACAAACTTACTTGTAACAAGATCAGTAAGACATGGAGATATGGCAAAATCAAAGAAAACACTACTAAATTTTTAACACCTAACCTTTAATACAACTTCTGATATAATCGCGTGCATAGTTTAGCATGCAAAGCCCATTCCCGCAGTACTTCTGGCCAATTGTGTGTGAAACAAGTCTCACTGCTGTAGAAATCTCTCAGAAATTATACAAAAAAAGGGTCCCCCAGTGTGAAAAGGTAGGGTGGAGACATTACAGACTGGTCATGATATGGTTTACTGTGGCCTCCCACTTGGCTTCTTCCTATCGAGTTAACCACTGATGAACAGTGATTGTCTGCTCTGAGCCATCTGCATGGTCCTAAAGCAGGGGAAGGCAGTAATGAAGGACCGTGGTAGGTAATAAAGGACCGCAGTAGGAAATAAAGGCCCGCGGTAGGTAATAAAGGCCCGCGGTAGGTAATAAAGGACAGCGGTAGGTAATAAACAACCACTGTAGGTAATAAACAACCACGGTAGGTAATAAAGGACAGTGGTAGGTAATAAAGGTCTGCGGTAGGTAATAAAGGACAGTGGTAGGTAATAAAGGACCGCGGTAGGTAATAAAAAACCACGGTAGGTAATAAAGGACAGTGGTAGGTAATAAAGGTCTGCGGTAGGTAATAAAGGACCGCGGTAGGTAATAAAGGCCCGCGGTAGGTAATAAAGGACAACGGTAGGTAATAAAGGAAAGTGGTAGGTAATAAACGACAGTGGTAGGTAATAAAGGACAGTGGTAGGTAATAAAGGACCGCGGTAGGTAATAAAGGACCGTGGTAGGTAATAAAGGTCTGCGGTAGGTAATAAAGGTCTGCGGTAGGTAATGAAGGAGGGGGGGGGTGCAGAACCCTTAGCACCCCTACTTCATACAGCTATGGTGTCCTCTATATTAACTAAGTTTTGTGCTGAATGCTCATACATACTCCAGTCAACAAAAATAGGACTGCACTCCGGTAGATTAACTTAAATTTACATATTTTGATTACCACACAAATGTCTCAGTCTGAGCTCTTCTTCAGTGTGCAAATAAGAGGCAATTGCAAAGAAGAATAACAGGCCACGCATATGGGAATAATTATAAAACCTTAGTCAGTGTTGTCCCAATAGAAAGATCCCAAAAGAAAGAATTGTGGGGGATTGTGGAAATAAGAAGGGAAAAAGAAATTTTGTGTTGCAGGTTAAGTCAACTGGATGTGAAGGGAGAAAAGAGTCTCCTTTCATCATGGCATAACAGTGAACAGTACAGAAAAAAACATTTCCATCAGAAATTATAGACATGACATACAAGGATATTTTTCTTATGCAAATATGACCCTAATAAGTAATCTCTTACAGGAAAACCTTGGGTGGGGGGGGCTAGCTTAAAGTAAAACTATGAATTCACTGCTACTTCTCTCTTAATAAGTCCTGCAGTGCATGAACTATGGTCACCAGACACAGACCTCTTCAGTCCAACAAGCTGTAAACAATCGGGTGGGAGGGCTTTCTCCTATGTTTCTATGAAACTGGTGTAGCCTGGCCTAGGAGGGTGAAGGTGAACGGCAAGGCACTGGAGTGACAAACTACCCTTGCTGTCTCCGCCTGGCTGGCTCCCCTCTCTCCACTGGGACTCTCTGCCTCTGACCCTATTACAGGGGGCTTAGTCACTGGCTTGCTTACGCCCTAAGAGGGTTCATCATGTCAGGGAATGCTTTTTTATCCAAACTCTTTTGTCATCGAGTTGAGTCTCTGATGTAATCTTTCTGACTGTTTCAGCACCCCTTCAGGGATCTTAATGGGCTATACACAGACTGCAGACAGCATCAAATATGGGATGAATAGTTTGTTTCAAGAAATTAGAACCATGGGTTCCATACTGTATAATAACACATCAGATCCATGGGCTTCATACAGTATACTAAAACAGCGTCTCTGCCTGACTCAACCATTAAATCTTGGCTTTAGGTGATAAATGGAAATCTGAAGTGCGGAACCAACACTAACTTGCAAACAACAAAAAGATGCAGTAGTAGCCTAGTTCATTTACAGTTGAAACATTTAATAAAACTTTGTTTTATAGGTCGCTACATTTCACTTTTGAGTGCAGCAAAACGTTTCTCGTCTGACATGTGAGGCCTACATTTTGGACAGAAGTAGGCTGAACTGCTTTACAGCTTTACAGACAGCAGAACTTTCCAATAGAGCTGTTTAATTCCAATAGAGCTGTTTCAGGATTGGTAATGTTTATGCCACATTAAAAGATAACTTTTAACATATTTACAATCTTTATTAAGTCCCATTACAAAACAAAATGCGAGCAGCAACATACACGGGCACACACAGGGCATCCCATGGAAAAAAAACTTGCCCCTGCATCTTAATGAAATGATCGTGTCACGGTTGATGAGGCATGGACACAAGCACAGGGAGAACGGAGGACATTTAATTACAGAACTTGAATTATAACAAAAGAAACACTACACAACGAGACAGGATGGAACACCCGAAACAAAAGGCATACGCCAGACAAAGACAGACAAGATACACTGGAAAAGGAGGAACTTAAATAGGAACAGTGATTAGGGAAACCGGTGAGGGTGATAAACAACAAAAGGAGTGTCCGTGATCCAAACGAGGGAGAGAGAGCATTGGATCTCACAGGCACGGCAAGCCCGTCCGTCATATTCATTCTGGTGCCAGTTCTGTCTTCGGTTATGAATGTGCTTATGTCTTGTCTGGCTGTGTCTGTCCAGGAAATACGTTTGGACAGGCTATAGGGTCCCCTGACGTGCATGTCTCAGTCGTGCGTGTCTCAGTCCCCAGTCGATGTTGCAACGGTCTATGTGCTGGGGGCCTACGGTCCGGTCCTGTCTGGTGCAATCCTCCTGTCTTGTCCGGTGTCCTGTTCTTAAGAACGCTCCCTCTCTCCAGTAATGTGTCTCTTCAGGATGACCGGAGCACTAGTCCCATTCCTCAGGACTGGCTGATGACTTGAGGCTGTCTCTGTCCCCAGTCCACCTGGTTGAACTGCTGTTCTAATGACTCTGTCAAGGGACCTGAGCCCTCGGACCATGCCTGAGGATTACCTGACGATTCCTGGCTGTCCCTGTCCCTCGTCCATTGATTGTTGTTGCTGTTCCAGTTTCTGCAGTTCTGCCCGCGGCTATGTCTCTCTCTCGCACTCTCTCTGTTGATCTATTTGTCTATATTTGTAACTCTCTGTTTCGCTGTCTCTTTCTCTCTCTCTTTCTCTATCCACTGGACCTGCTGTCTTGACCTCTCAATGCTTGATTATTCCCTCCATAGGTCCTGACCTGCTGCATACTCTGCATGCTGGTCACCTATGAATGTTGGGACATGGTGAAGAAGGCCACCCTTCTGAGCCCAGTTCCTCCAAGGTTTCGGCCTTTCTTGTCATGTTTTCCAAACCACTGTGCTTCTGCACTGTTTGCTCCTTCAGGTCTTGGCTAGGTATCTGTGGAAGCACTACCAATGTAAAAAAAACTTTCTGAAACACTTTTGATTAATTGATTAAATGATTGTTTGATTGATTGATTTTAAGACATTTTTTTATACTGTAGATTTTCAGCCAAACATTTTTCTTCATACTGTACAAGGCAATTTGGAGCTCACTCTGAGAGCCCTGAAGCTAAACCAAAGTAAAGCTATAGCTCAACTTTACTGCTTTTCCAGCATATCTGAAGGAATCTCCCAATCAGACATATGTGGCCTCTAGCATCAAAGCAAAAGGAGGAAAACATTAAAGTGTAATAGGGAGCAAATGTCAACATTTTCTTTCGTTATTGGCTTTCCATCTCATTTCCCTCCTCTGCTAGATTCTGCTGAGTCTTCAAAGCTTGATTAATCCACACATGACAGCGCTTCTCTTCAGCTCAGCTTTGACCTGCTCCGCAATCTCTCCCTCATTTTTAATAATTAAATGCAATGTTCTTTCACAAGTGCCTTGAGAAAAAAGCATGACTCTCTACCGCAAAGATATATTATGAGAACAAAGCCAAGTGAGGACAGAAGAAAGGGTAAAGTTGAGAGTATTGGGAAATCCTAGTGTTTTACGACATCCCTTTCTGTTCTGCTGCATGTTGCTGAGGCAACTTGCTATTGCCATGGTGAAGTGAATGACTGTGAATGTCTGTAATACGATAACATGTACAGTTGTTCACCGTAAGATACGGTCCTCTCAAATCAATTGGCACACTTGATAAAGATCAACAAACAAGTCTGTAACATACGTAATACAACTGTAGGAGCCTAAATGCTGTTTATTAATAAAATATAAATACTTGACTAATTAGCATGCAATAATTTAAGTTCACATGTAAACAACAGTAATTACATGGTTAATTTATTTAAAAGCAATTGGAAGGAATATTTACAGGTTGATGTATATACAGTTCATATTTACAGTAATGTAATAATTCAGTTGTTTGATTCCTCATACTTACTAAAATGTGTGTAATTTAAAACGCATAAAAGCTCATGGTACATTTGTAGTATTTGGGAATACTATGACTGTTATAGTTACTTCCTAGTAACTGAGCACACCTTTAAGTATCTTTTGATATTCTCGCGAGTAAAAGGTTTGGTTTTTGGGATCGTTATCATGTGGCAGTCAGGCAAGGAGACAGTGGAGCCCCATAGCTTTTTGACCTCTTGCTATTCTCTCTCTTATTAATGATTCTAGCTTGAATTCTGTTTAGTCATTTGATAATTTTGAAATTGTCAATCTATCTGCACCAATTGCTGCTTGTGTCAAAGTAAATGGTTCAAATTCGTCGAGTAGCCCTGTGGATCTGGATGACGGGAATCGTTAGAGCATCAAGCTAAGGCTTCATTTGTTGGATACCTACAACAACAACTGAGGTATATTGTGTGCAAATACATATTTCATATTATTAAATAAATGGAAGTTTTATTTTAGTGTAATAAACTGCACAGAGAAAGAATTTTATTTAACCAGTAATACAAATAAGTATCAAAGATACGTGTCAAAATGATTGCCACCATTGCTTTCAATGCTTTGTGCGCTATTCCTTTGTAGGGAAAATGACACTGAGCCTATGTTTAATGAGATTGGAAAACACACTGGAAGGGATTATAGACCATTCCGCCGTGAAGAGTATTATTAAATCTGTGATATTCTTTGGCCTGCTCTCATGGACTGCCCTATTTAATACAATGCACAAGTTTTCAATGAGGCTTAAGTCTGGAGACGCATATGGCCATTGCAAATATGTTTCTTGAGGTCATTGTCTTGCTGGAAAACCTACTTCCTGTCACATTAATAAGATGCTGTTGCCTTAATCTTGTTCCCAGACACTGCAGTGAAGGTCTGGTGGAACAATGCTCCAAACATTATTAACCAATAAGATAGTTGTGAGAAATTCTTGTTGTGATAGGTATTGTCTTAATCAGCTTACTCTACCAATAAATCTCCCGAAGGACCTATCCTCAGTAAGGTCTCTACCACAGGGCCAACTGTGAATGGTTTGTGTGCGGGCTTTTATCTGCTGAACGCAATAGCATGGAGACATGGTTATATTGACCATAGCCAAGGCCCCAGGAATATTAAAACAGCTTACAGTTATGCTCAATGCCTGACTTGTCAACCATTTTCAGTGGTGACAGGTTGCTTAGTGATTTGAGTATCAGACCAGTAACCAAAAGGTTGCTAGATCAATTCCCAGTGCCGTCGGGTTCTGTACCAAAGCAAGCCAGTTCACCCTAATTACTCCCCGCTAGTTGCTGTAAATGAGAATGTGTTCTTAGTCAATGCATAAGTTTAACTACGCCTTTATGCCACAATACTCGCTGAAACAATACATTTGGGGCATGCACCCCCGCCCGGAGTCACTGCGTTACGCCAGTGGCTGAGATATATTTTCAATCTGCTCATCTTTATGCAAATTTTATGTTTAAGGTGCCACTAATAATATATTTAATCATTAGGGCTGCATGATTTGGATTAAATATTGAATTGTGATTTCTTTGACAAATATTGCAACTACAGTTATCTTTTGCGATTTTCAAACATGTATGTAAACAGCGTAAATAATCTTACTTAAAAACAGAGATCATATCCTATTGTGCTAAGCACATAAGCACATTATGTAGGATATGATCACTGTTTTTGAGTGAGATTATCTACGCTGTAAACTGAATAGTTTAATAACCGTGTTTTCTATTTTACGTTTATTACCAATTTGAAGGTGTAAATCAAAATTCGTTTAACTGCTCATTTAATGCAATGGTGTTTGCAGCGTTTGCTATGTTAGGGCCTTTGCCATAGATGGTTAAGAAACATTTCTCAACTCTTGAGGTATATTTTCTCCCATATTAAGGGTGTTTGTAGGCACCGACATTGACGCCGAAAGTTTTAATGCTGTTGTATGTGGGAAAGTAGTGCCATTCGCTCGCTTAAAGCAGACGTCTTCGAACTCAAACTAGCATTGAAAAACCTTTAAGCATTTAAGCAAAATTAGTCCAGGTAAATAAGCCCAACCTACCAAAATACCTACAGCAACCGCAAGAAAAACTTTTACGGATGTATGATGCGTGCCGGTTGCCTCGCGTGAAGCGCATCTCATTCACCTTTTTTGGAGCGATTTGGTAAGATGGCCATTTGGATATTGCAATTTAGATTATAATTCGATAAATCGTGCAGCACTAGTAATCATTTTGAATACTATAGCTTCTTTATATTTCCCTCTAATCTAAAGGGAAACATGTATATACAGGTGCTGGTCATAATTAGAATATCATCAAAAAGTTGATTTATTTCAGTAATTCCATTCAAAAAGTGAAACTTGTATAATGTATAAATTCATTCCACACAGACTGATATATTTCAAGTGTTTATTCCATTTAATTTTGATGATTATAACTGACAACTAATGAAAACCCCAAATTCAGTATCTCAGAAAATTAGAATATTGTGAAAAGGTTCAATATTGAAGACACCTGGTGCCACACTCTAATCAGCTAATTAACTCAAAACACCTGCAAAGCCCTTTAAATGGTCTCTCAGTCTAGTTCTGTAGGCTACACAATCATGGGGAAGAC
>JACXGI010005174.1:20515-48702 GCA_016801175.1 Esox masquinongy | reverse complement strand
GAGTCAAGCAGAAACCTGGAAGAGACATTAGGGGGGACATTGACAGCCAAGACTTAATCCTTGAAGTGAGGGCAGGTGTTGTTATTTACCCTTGACTTCACCTGTCACTGTTGCTTCAGGTGAAAAGAGTTTCTCCTCATTGAAGCATATTTAAAAATACAGTACTTTTCAGTGTTACGTGCACCTTGTACATTCAATTAGCCTCTTTGCACATTTAGAATTGCCATTGTGCTTGCATTTTAACTTTTTTTTTTTAAACAGTTGCTATACACACACATCCACCTGGGGACCTTAGTGCTGCTATCTCTCCATCCCGGTTGCTCATTCTACCCTACTACAGTACTCCTTTATTTGCCTCGTTTGCACAGAATGCCATTTAGAAATTGCCATTTGTACCCGAACAACTATTATCCCACTTGTAACACAAACTACAAAAAACCCTGAAACTGGAGACCCTCATTCCCCTCACTGCCTTTAAAACCCCTTTGATGAAAATGGACTAATACAATTTCAACCATAACTGTCCTCCCAACACAACTGAACTGTACTGACTGTCAGTTTAAACGTTGCCTGCAACAGCCAGTCAAGCTCCCCTTATCCCTCCAAAAAACAAATAAAATAATACAGAAACTACAGCACATTGAAAGATTATGGTAATAACTGATTTGGGACTCGTTTCCGTTTTTCAGGGAGGGGGACTATCCATTGTAAAATACAGGGCCCTGGTGAAACAAAACCCTGATCTACTATTTTAATGATTCAGAGGTATAATGTACACACAATGATCCCAATTAATCATGTAATAGGTTATGTGTAATAACAACGTGGTAGATTTCTATGCTAGTGCGTCACACCAAAGATTGGAAGGCACTTTTGGTATATTCAATAACTTATGTAGCTGACGTCTTAATGTTACAAATTAATGTAGCTAGTTACCTTTAATTCCAAGCTTTATACTGGAGATTACACTAAATTGTTCTTTACTGCTATGGGGCATAAAAACACATTGTAACACACATACACATTTTAAAATACATACACATTGAAAAATACAAGTATTTTGGCTAGTGTACATCAAATCTGACAAATACAGTATAAGAATATTGAAAAAAAGTTGATTTAATTCCTATTTTTGACTACTTTATTTCCATGAGTAATCTTCCATTTGTTATAACATAACTGGCCTGATCTAAGATGCAACTCATTTGCTAAACATCAATTAAGAGTCTGAATGAAGAGGTTTGTTTCCATTTCCTGCAGGAATCCCTCACTCTTTCAGTTCAGTTCTTTCTAACGAGACACAGTGTAGCCCTCTCGAGATTCTAACCCAGGTCGCCCACGCAAAGGGCTGTATCGTTAACCACTATACCACAGAGCTGTACATTTGCAGGGTGTCAGTATAGCCTCTTGTGTCTATCCTGAACAAATCCTCTTTTGCCACTGGCCGTTTTAACAGTTAATTGGCCATTTGTGAATGACATTGATACAGTTAAATTGACTAACGTGTCTTACTAAGTTTACCTCCACCACAAATAGCGTCTATGCACTGTATGGTGTTTGCCACTGGCCGTTTTAACAGCGTATTAGCCAGTAATAAGCTTTACCGGTATCTAGTAACTTACTGGAATAGTCATAGGAATTGAGCAATTGCTAGCGAGTCTGCCAAAGCTATTTCATTTCATGGCATAAGAACATATTTTTTTCTTTCATGGCTTAACAACATACTTTTTTCTTTCATTTGTGAATGACATTGATACAATAACTATCAATAAAGGTGACAATAACTAACTTTTTCATCAAGTGAAAAGACAAGAGAATCGTGGAATCTACCAGAAATAATTAATAAATGTCGTTGCTCTCAATAGATTCGAACTTAGGTCTTCCACATGAAAGGCACGGTCTTTAACCCCTACATTACACATTTCAGCAGTCGCTAGACACCCTTGAGCATTGTGTTAAACTGACTAATGTTTCTTATTAAGTTTACCTCCACCATAACGTCTATGAACTGTATGGCTTTTGCCACTGGCCGTTTTAACAGCTTATTAGCCAGTAATAGGGTTACTAGTATCTACTAACTTCCTAGGAATAATCGTAAGAATTGAGCATTTTTCTAGCGAGACTGAAGATGAACTTTTCCATGCCAGAAACAGTCGCAATATAACCGTATTAAGTTAAGGCTTACAATAAGATTACTATATGTTGTTGCCAGCAAATGTGTGTCTATCCTGACCCAAAACTCATGCACGGATGTGTACTTCGAAAATCCATCAGAAACAGTCGCAATATAACCATTAACTGTTTTATTTCAGGCTTACTATAATGTAAATATTGAATGTTTTAGCCAGCAAAGTTTTCGTCTATACGGAATAATTCATAATGCGTACTTCGCTGCGCCTGCGAGGAGATACGAACTTGAGACCTATAGTTTACAGGTCCGCTTCTCTAACCACTACGCTATTTAACAAGGCATACTCAGTCAGTCAGTCAGTAAGAGACATTCACTCTTCTTGGCCAGCTCCGCTTACGCGGCCCGGCAAAAACAGTAACTTTCTAGCTTAAACACGCACACAGAGCTATTTACAAACAGAACTGATGACATTTGTGTTTGGTGCATTACAAAAAGTTTTGATATATTTCACCATTGTCATTCCAGTTTGATTTTGGAGGCTGGATGCCCAACTGTCCCAATGCGCTGCAGCAGCCTCCTCCTACCACTAAGGGGCAGTGTACTGAGAAGACAGTGCTGAAGACTTTACCTGACATCAATACCACCATGTAGGGCATGGCAGGGGTGTATCTTCTGAGCAAGCAGTCCTCTGACTTTGTGAGTATATTAAGAGAAGAGTATATAATGGTGAGACATAACTATGCTAGAACATTCTTCTATTAATAACATTCACTATTAATACTATTTGGCCCAAACTACCCGCTGCTGGCTTTGCGTTGATTGACAGGCGTCATTCCTTAAAAGGGCCCATTAACCCTTTCTCTCACTGGGCACCAGATCATTTTAGATGGACTGAGGCGAAGTGGAAAACTGTCCTGTGGTCTGATGAATCAAAATGAGATTATTTTCTTGAATCATGGACGCCACGTCCTCTGGGCTAAAGAGAACAGGGACCATCTGGCTCGTTATCAGTGCACAGCACAAAAGCCAGAATCTGTGATGGTATGGGGGTGCATTAGTGCACATGACATGAGTGACTTGCACATCTGTGAATGCACCGTAAATGCTGAACAATATATACAGGTTTTGGAACAACATATGCTGCCATCCAGACAGCATCTTTCAGGGAAGGCCTTGCTTATTTCAGCAGGACAATGTCAAACCACATTTGGCACATATTATAATAGAATGGCTCCGTAGTAAGAGTACAGGTGCTAAACTGGCCTGCCTGCAGTCCAGACCTGTCCCCAATTGAAAACATTTGGAGCATTATGAAGTGACAAATACAGCAAGGCACAAAAAGGTATCGGCTTAATTGCGAGGGTATTATGATCATAGTAGAGCTAGTAATTGATGCAGTCACTTAACCAACAAATAGAAACAACACAATAACACCGGAGATCAACGCTGTGACAACTCTAGACTACTTGGCCACAGGGAAAATGCAGCTATGCAGAGCAAACTAATTACCTATTTCATCTGTCATTTGAATGTTACATCAAACAATAATGCCCACTCCAGACCCCATATTGTCTGACTAATAATTCGGTTTCCTCATTAGCCAACTACAAAGCAACAAAGCCGACTTCATGGCCTTAGCTGGACCACCCCGTGTAGTTGGTAAATATAGATGGGACACACAATTGCACAAATTATTGCACCATCAAAAGATGAATGCGAATTTCTTTACGAGCTGCCAGACATGTAAGAAGCTGACAATTTGCTGAACATATCTTGACTAGTCAGTATGTTATTCTTGGTTTCATGTTTAATCACTGGGACATTACATTTTCATTTTAATATCTTTATTTCAAAATGGCAACATGACACATCGTTCTACTGTATTGCTATGAGGAATTCACCGACAGAGACCTCTCCCCTATCAGCCAATCACTGTGGGCATAGTAATTAGGCTTGTTCGTGGAACACAACATCATCCATAGCAATGTGGTCAACCCCGTCCTTTGTCTTAGCTTAAGATTTCTCCCCATTCCTTAGTAAACGTTGGTCTTAGCAGTTTTGTGAATAGGTTTTAAGAGGAAACTCTTAGCAAGGAACTTTTAGTGCTGTTTAGGAGTCCTCCTAGCGGTAAGAAAATGTTTTGTATATACAGCCCCAGATCAATTTGTCGTCATTTTAAAAATGGACAAAAAAAATGCTTTTCCTCCAAAAACAAGGAGATTTCTAAGTGACTCCAAACTTTTGAACGGTAATGTAATTAACTGTAAATAGTGTCCATTTAGTGCCAAGTAACAGGGCAAACAAGACACCTTCCTTTTGAATTTAAAACATTTTCCACAAACGTTCTAACAAATGTTCTGTCAAACAAAAGTTATGTCTAATTTGATGTTAAGTCAGTCCAGTAGGAATTGTTATCAAGGTATTATTCTCTTCAATTTTAAAGGTTAAACATTTGTAATACCTGAAGGGTGGGCGTGAGCTGAAACTGAAAAAGGGTGGAGTGAGACGTTGGCTCACAGACAAATAATTTCAGTTTACTTTAATCACATATTCCCATTTATATAAAAAAAACATATTTCCCCTTATTTTATAAATGGTAGTACATTCGAAACCTACATCTCTTTGATTTCTTTTGTCAACTGTATTAGCATAAAATGTCAAAATGATAAATTGGAAAGCACGTTGTCAGGAACGGGAGTGGGGACCCAAATCGCGGAAAAGAAGAGCGAGGGGGGAGAGACAGAGAGGGCGATCGGAGTCGGGCAGGGAACCGATTCCCAGACGGGGGGGGGGGGGGGGGGGGGGGGGGGGGGGGGGGGGGGGGGGGGGGGGTGCAGGCAGAGTAGTCAGGGACAGGCAGTAGGTCCGTACACGGGCGGACGGCAGAAGTACCGGCGAGGAGCAGGCAGAGTAGTCAGGGACGGGCAGATGGTCGACACACGGGCTGGCAGCTGAGGTACAGGAAGGGAGCAGGCAGAGAAGTCGGAGGAGTGGGTGCGCGCTGGCAGCTCAGGGACGTGAGCGCCTGCCTCTGCGCGTTCGCGGAGGCGTGACAGTACCCCCCCCTCGATGGACGCCCCCAGGCGGACCACCTGGCGATGGAAGTCCCGGAGCACCCGAGGGATCCAGGATTTGGCGACGGGGAACCCAGCAGCGTTCCTCAGGCCCGTAACCCTCCCAGTCAACCAGGTATTGGACCCCGCGGCCACGGCGCCGGGAGTCCATGATGCGACGGATCGTGAACGCAGGCGCCCCGTCTATGATACGGGGGGCGGCAGGACGCGGAGGAGGAGGAAGGAGTGGACTGTGGAGAACGGGCTTGAGGCAGGAGACGTGGAAGGTCAGATGGACTTTGAGGGATGTGGGCAGTTTTAGCTGGACCGCTACCGGGTTGATGATGTGGTCCACTGTGAAAGGACCAATGAATCGGGGAGAGAGCTTGCGGGATTCAGTTCGAAGGGGCAGGTCCCCGGTGGACAACCATACTTTATCCCCCACGGAATAAGTAGGGGCCAGCACGAGGCGGCGGTTGGCACTCGCCCGGTAGGCCCCGGACGACCGAAGCAGCGAGGACCTGGCGTGGTGCCAGGTGCGGTGGGAACGGCGGATGTGCGCCTGGACGGAGGGGACGGACAGGTCCCTTTCCTGAGACAGGAATAGCGGGGGTTGGAATGCAAAGAGGCACTGGAACGGGGACATGCCAGTAGCGGACGTAGGAAGGGTGTTGTTGGGGTACTCCACCCACTGGGAGCTGGGAGGACCATGTGGTGGGGTTAGCGGAGACCAGACAGCGGAGGGTGGTCTCTAGGGACTGGTTGGCCCGTTCGGCTTGACCGTTGGTCTGGGGGTGGAAACCGGAAGAGAGGCTGACGGTGGTGCCGATGGCAAGGCAAAACTATTTCCATACCGCCGAGGTGAATTGGGGACCCCGGTCGGAGACCAGGTCGGTGGGGAGACCGAAGAGACAAAACACTTCTCTCACTAGGATGGCCGCTGTCTCCTTGGCAGTGGGGAGTTTGGGCAATGGGAGGAAACGAGCGAACTTGCTGAACTGGTCTATTACGGTGAGGACGACTGTGTTCCCTTCGGAGAGGGCTAGACCGGTGACAAAATCCAGAGACAGGTGGGACCAGGGACGGCGTGGAATGGGCAGGGGACGCAGGAGACCAGAGCTGGGCCGGTTAGAGCTCTTGTTCTGTGCACAGACTGGACAGGCAGAAATGTATTCCCGGGTGTCCTTACACATAGAGGGCCACCAGAAGTGCCTGCTGAGAAATGCCAAGGTGCGGGCAAGATCGGGATGGCATGTCAGCTTCGACGCATGTGCCCAGTTCAGAACAGCCGACCGGACCGAGTCGGGGACATACAAACGTCCGGGGGGGTCATTCCCAGGCCCAGGAGTACGCAGGAGAGCTGTCTTCACTTCCTCTTCTACTCGCCAGAGCGCAGCGCCGATTACGCATTCCTTGGGTAGGATTCTGTCGGGTGGAGCGCACGGCCCCTCCACCCTCGAAAAAACACGGGACAAGGCATCTGGCTTGCCGTTCCGTGACCCCGGCCTATAGGTCAGTGTAAAGTTGAAACGGCTGAAAAATAGGGCCCACCTGGCCTGACGGGGGTTCAGGCGCTTGGCGGATCGAATATATTCCAAATTCTTGTGGTCAGTCCAGACTAGGAACGGGGGCTCCGCTCCCTCCAGCCAGTGGCGCCACTCCTCGAGGGCGATCTTAACAGCGAGGAGTTCACGATTCCCTACATCGTAATTGGCTTCAGCTGGGGACAGACGGCGGGACAGGAACGCACACGGATGGAGTTCTGTCCTCGGGATGTCGCTGGGACAGGAGTCCGAGGCATCCACCTCGACCACGAATTGCCAGAACGGATCCGGTTGAGTGAGAACAGGAGCGGAGGTAAAACGTGCCTTGAGATCACGAAAAGCCTCCTCCGCCTCCGAGGTCCATGCGTAAGGCTTAGGGCACGAGGTGAGGGCTGTTAGGGGAGCCGCGACCCGGCTGTAATTACGAATAAAACGCTGATAGAAGTTGGCGAACCCCAGGAAGCGTTGCAACTCCTTCCTGGAGTCTGGCCTCGGCCATTCCAGAACCCCCCTCACCTTGGACGGATTCATCTGTACCACTCCTTTGGAGACGATGTACCCCCGGAAGGAGACAGTCGGAACATGGAACTCACATTTCTCTGCCTTGACATACAGCAGATTCTCGAGCAGACGATGAAGGACCTGTCTTACGTGCTGGGTATGTTCCGTTAGGTCCTTGGAGAAAATTAAGACATCGTCCAGGTAAACGAAGGCGAAACGCCCGATCATATCCCCCAATACCTCATTGATAAAGCGTTGAAACACGGCCAGGGCGTTGGTAAGGCCGAACGGCATCACCGTGTACTCGAAGTGGCCCATCGGCGTATTAAAACCCGTGAGCCATTCGTCCCCCTCCCGGATTCTCACCAAGTGATAGGCATTGCGCAGATCGAGTTTCGTAAAAACCATGGCGCCTTGGAGGTAGTCAAAAGCGGAATCCATCAGCGGAAGGGGATACTTGTTCTTCAATGTGATTCAATGTGATCGTTCAGGCCCCGGTAATCGAAACAGGGACGGAGTGAGCCGTCCTTCTTCCCCACGAAGAAGAACCCCGCAGCCAGAGGGGAGGAGGACGGGCAGATGCTGCCTGACTCCAGAGAGTCCCTGATGTATTTCTCCATCGCCACTCTCTCGGGCTTGGAGAGGCTGTAGAGGCGACTCTTGGGAAAGGTGGAACCGGGAAGCAGCTCGATAGCACAGTCGTAGGGTCTGTGGGGAGGTAACGAAAGCGCACGCTGCTTGTTGAACACCTGCCTGATGTCGTGGTAAACGGCGGGCACTCTGGACAGGTCGGGAGGTTGGGAGCAGGTGGTGTGAGTTCTGTGAGTCTGGGGGCCCGGCCGCCCGCAGGCAGTCGGCGTGGCAAGCGGAACTCCACTGGACTATGTCACCCGCTGCCCAGTTGATCACGGGATTATGTTTAACCAACCAGGAGTGCCCCAAAACCAGTGGGATGTGGGGGGAAATGGTGACGAGGAAACGTATTGTCTCGGTGTGGTTGCCGGACAGCAACAACTCAATGGGTTCCGTCCGAGACGAGACCTTGGCCAAACGTCTACCATTCAGGGAAATGGCTTCGATGGTATCTGGCAACGGGTCCACGGAGAGCCCTAGTTGGGAGACCAGGACAGAGTCCAGAAAACTGTCGTCAGCTCCGGAGTCAATCAGGGCTTGTATCCTGAGACGCTGGCCGTGGTGGCAGATGGTGGCGTAAAAGGGCACCCGGGCGCTGGAGAGTCCCGTAGTTGGGCTGGCCACACGTCCACCGGAGACCAATGGGGCTGTAGATTTACTAGCCTTCTGGGGGCAGGAGGCGATATAATGACCCGGGAGGCCGCAGTACAGGCAGCTTTTACTGTACCTCCTAAGCTGGCGTTCCGTCCCATTCAAGCGAACACGGGCCAGGCGCACAGGTTCCATGTCCAGGTTCTGGTCCGAGGCGGGCACGAAGGGAGGAGTACTGGCCCACACAGCAACGGGTCCGGAAGGCGGCGATGGGGGTGCTCCCCGCTGTTTCTCCCTTTTACGCTCCCAAGCCCGGTTGTCCATCCTGATGGACAGAGCGATAAGGCTATCCAGGCTATCTGGCTCGGGGTGAGAGACCAGTTCGTCCCTCAGGTGGTCGTTTAACCCATTGATGAAAGCCGCCTGCAAGGCCTAGCCGTTCCATCCACTCTCCGCGGCGAGGGTGCGGAACTCGATGGTGTAATCCGCGACACAGTGCCTCCCCTGGCGCAGCGTAAACATGCGAGTGGAGGCATCCTTCCCTCAAATGGGGTGATCGAACAAATTCCGCATCTCGTTAGTGAACGAGGCGTAGGACTGGGTCGACGGGTGCTGTCGCTCCCAGAGAGCGGAGGCCCACTTCAAGGCGGGTCCATGGAGTAATCCGACCAGGTAGGCGATCTTGGAACTATCCGTGGCGTATGTTCGGGGCTGCTGCGCAAATACCAGGCTGCACTGTAGCAGGAACGAATGGCACAGGCCCAGGTCCCCGTCGTACCGTTCGGGGGTGGGAACCCAAGGTTCGCGATCCTGGGATGGTGCCGGTGTGGGAATAGTGAGCGGAACAACTGGGGCTTTCAGTTGGTCCTGAATGGTCGCGATGGTACCTGAGAGGGCGTGTATGTTGCCCATGATGGCCGTCAGTGCGTTCTGTTGTTGGTCGAGCTCGGAACCCTGAGAAGCGACTGCCTGACGAACGACGTCCAAATCCGCTGGGTCCATGGCTGACCGGATCGTACTGTCAGGAACGGGAGTGGGGACCCAATCGCGGAAAGGAAGAGCGCGGGGGGGAGAGACAGAGAGGGCGATCGGAGTCAGGCAGGGAACCGATTCCCAGACAGGGGGCGGGGGTGCAGACCGGTGGCAGGCAGAGTAGTCGGGGACAGGCAGTAGGTCAGTACACGGGCGGACGGCAGAAGTACCGGCGAGGAGCAGGCAGAGTAGTCAGGGACGGGCAGATGGTCGACACACGGGCTGGCAGCTGAGGTACAGGAAGGGAGCAGGCAGAGAAGTCGGGGACAGGCAACGAGTCGGTACACGGAAAATCCAAACAGAAGGAAGACTCGAAGGTAGCTGAGAAGCGCATGTAGTAATCGACCATGATCCGGTGGGGAAGGAAATGACAGAGAGCAGAGGATATACTGTGGTTAACGAGGTGAGTGGGAACAGGTGCGTGATCGCAGATTGGGAACAGGTGTGACGGAGGAGTGGGTGCGGGCTGGCAGCTCAGGGACGCGAGTGCCTGCCTCTGCGCGTTCGCGGAGGCGGGGGCGTGACACATGTAACAGGTAAATATAACCATTTACAAATGTTAACATAAAGTGTTAATCTATTTTCTCCATTGTTACTCATTAACCTAGGTTATTTCTCATTTTGAAATGTTACCACGTTACCATGTTACCACATACCAAAAAGGGTTGCTGCTCATGTACCGATAAACATGGAATGCAGAAACTACATGAAGTGGAACAAAAACTTTGTGTCTCTGATAAGGATTGTTCATAGGTATGCTTCCTTGAAAGAGTTGCAAGACCTGATCTGATTTGGGTGGATTTGGTGGTTTCCTTTTATGAGGCAAGAAACTTCAAAAAACATTATCAATTTCCAAGGGATTATGTCGTTTACCAAATTATTTTTGTGACAATATTTTCACACCTTACGAAACCAATTACAAAAGTAAAATTAAAAAAGTTAAGAAGCAAAAGGAAAATTAAAAAAGTAAAGAAGCAAAATTAAAGAAGACTGTTGATTTGACTGGATTGATTAGATTTTTTTTTTCACTCAAACCTTTTATTAAATGTATGTGAAATTATACAAAATTTCGTATATATACCCTGCCCTCCATAATAATTGGGAGAGCAAACCATTTGGACTTCTTTTGGCTCTACACAAAGGGTATGTATTTAAAATCAAACGATTACGATGAGGTCTAAGCATATTCTCTCTGCTTTAATGCAATGGTGACATTTACCATGTTTACATATTGGTTTCACCATTGCCTGAAGTGTGATACACTGTGTCTGATGGGGTCAGTGAGTATCTTCTCTGGTGATTGCATGTTCCATTGAATTAAACGCTAAGATGAGGCGCGATTCCTATTTGTTTGTAGATTTACGGGGAGGATGAAGAAAAAAACAATTTTGGGATAAGATTCATTAATCCATTTGAAATCACTTATTCATCATTTATTATTAATCCCCCTTCTGTGGCCTCCTCAAAAGTGGAGGCTATTTAGACCACATAACAGCATAGAACACATCAATAATTTCAATTCAAGCACATAAGATTAATAGAGCACATACAGATTGTGCATGGGGGAATGACACGGGTGTCCCATACCCATACTTGGAAATTTCCAACAACGGGAGGGGCTCATGCACCATTACACTATGTGTTCTGGGTATCTGAGTATACTCAGTATGACAGGATTGTTAATAGATTACCTTGGAGGTTTCAAGCCTAGACTAGATTTTAGTTCAGAGATTGACAAGTTTTGGTTGCACTCTGATGTGACTGCAATCCACACTAGTTTGGTTAGAAAGGTCATGCTGTCAACATAAGTTAGCATTTTGTGATTTCAAATCCTGTGTGAACGACATAATTCCATGTGTCTCGTCTCTCGCTGGAGTCGAACTCGCAACCGTTCGACTGAAACGCCCACCCACCATTCCCAACCACAACGCCCTTACAAACAGCAACTCTATTTAAACTATTAATACGTTCATAAATGGTGGCCATTTTCCAGTGGTAGGTAAATGGCATTCTCATACATTGACACTGAATGTAATTGCAAGTCATTAAGTACCAATAGCACTGGGATATGTTGCAATTGAACAAAATAGCACTGCTGGTATGTTAGTACTGATTGCAATCGCCTTCTCCAAAAAAATTACATATTTACGTAATTCCTGCGACGCTGAGTTGATTTTTTTAACATTCATTCTCATTGTAAATTTTGGTTTTGACTAATTAATATAATGAGAGAAAATCTGAAAGCAGGCAAAAAAAATAATAACACATTTCTGGCATTACTGTTCTTCTATATGCATAGTTCATTTAGCCAGAAATATGACTAGCGAACATGCACTGATGAGAATGCATTCCCCAAATAAAAGACACAGTTGTGTCTTTACTCACAGCAGAATTCCTATATCTTATCTGGGTACGAAAAAGAATATCTAATATTGACATTGTCACTATTATTTGTCATCTAATAGATGGATTCCATTTGACTTTTTATTGACTTTCCGTTTTCAATGTTTTGAAGATATTCTTTAATACATCATAATTGTGCAATATACAGCTCCAGAAAATATTAAGAGACCACTGCACCTTTTTTTCCTTTCCAAAAAAGTTGAAAAGGAAAGTTTTGAGTGAGGAACAGAAGCTTTCAATTTGCAGTGGTCTCTTCATCTTAACCTTTCTGTTCCTCACTCAAAACCTTCCTTTTCAACTTTTTTGGAAAGGAAAGAAAAAAGGTGCAGTGGTCTCTTAATTTTTTCCAGAGCTGTATTTCAAATATTAATTTTATTTGTGATTTTTGTCCTTAATATTTGTGTACCTGTATATAAAGTAAACTGTAGTGATCTGTCATACTTGTAAAACAACCTGTTTTCCTCAAAATTAACATTTGGCTTTATTGTGTAGCCTAATTCTGTCATAATACAACCCTGTTGCCAAAAAAGTTGAGATGCTGTGTAAAATGTAAAGAAAAATAGAATGCAATGATGTGCAAATCATTTAAACCCTATATTCAAGAGAAAATAGTATAAAGACAACATATCAAATGTTGAAACTGAGACATTTGTTTCTTGAAAAATACATGCCCACTTTGAATTTGATGCCAGCAACATGTTTCAAAAAAGTTGGGACAGGGGCAACAAGACTGGTATAATTAAAAGATTCAAAGAATCCGGAGATATCTCTGTAAGCAAGGGACAACGCTGAAAACCAATACTGAAAAGCAGTGATTTTCAGGCCCTCAGACAGCACTGCATTAAAAACAGACAATTCTGTAGTGGACATTACTGCATGGGCTCAGGAACACTTCTGAAAACCATTGCCTGTGAACACAGTACATCGCTGCATCCACAAATGCAAGTTAAAACTCTACCCTGCAAAGAAGAAACCATATACACTGATCAGCCATAACATTACAACCTCTGACAGGTGAAGTGAATAACACTGATAATCTCATCATCAGTCAGGTAGTAAGTGGTAGTAAGTGAACATTCTGTCCTCAAAGTTGATGTGTTACAAGCAGGAAAAATGGGCAAGAGTAAGGATGTGAGCGACTTTGACAAGGTCCAAATTGTGATGGCTAGACGACTGGGTCAGAGCATCTCCAAAACTGCAGCCCTTGTGGGGTGTTCCCAGTCTGCAGTGGTCAGTACCTATCAAATGTGGTCCAAGGAAGGAAAAGAGGTGAACCGGCGTCAGGGTCATGGGCGGCCAAGGCTCATAGATGCACGCAGGGAGCGAAGGCTGGCCCGTGTGGTCCGATCCAGACGAGCTACTGTAGCTCAAATTGCTGAAAAAGTTAATGCTGGTACAGATAGAAAGGTGTCAGTACACACACTGCATCGCACTTTGTTGCGTATGGGGCTGCATAGCCGAAGACCCGTCAGGGTGCCCATGCTGACCCCTGTCCACTGCCGAAAGCACCTACAATGGGCATGTGAGCATCAGAACTGGACCACAGAGCAATGGGACAAGGTGGCCTGGTCTGATGTATCAAGTTTACTTTTACATCACGTGGACGGCTGGGTGTGTCGCTTACGTGGAGAACACATGGCACCAGGATGCACTGTGGGAAGGAGGAAAGCCGGCGGAGGCAGTGTGATGCTTTGGGCAATGTTCTGCTGGGAAACCTTGGGTCCTGCCATTCATGTGGATGTTACTTTGACACGTACCACCTACCTGAACATTGTTGCAGAACATGTGCACCCTTTCATGGCTACAGTATTCCCTGATGGCATTGGCCTCTTTCAGCAGGATAATGCACCCTGCCACAAAACAAAAATGGTTCAGGAATGGTTTGAGGAACACAACAACGTGTTCAAAGTGTTGACTTGGCCTCCAAATTCCCCAGATCGCAATCCAATCTGTGGGATGTGCTGGACAAACGTCCGATCCATGGAGGCCCCACCTCGCAACTTACAGGACTTAAACAATCTGTTGCTAACGTCTTGGTGCCAGATACCACAGCACACCTTCAGAGGTCTAGTGGAGTCCCTTCCTCGACAGGTCAAGGCTGTTTTGGTGTCAAAAGGGGGACCTACACAATATTAGTTGTTGGCTGATCATTTTATCTAATTCTTTTTTTAAATTCCAATTCAATTAATAAAAAGTTTGAACTGTTGCATTTCCAATTGCATAACTTCTACTTGAGTCAATTCTACTTAAATTCTCGACTTCATCAGTAAATTCAAGATATGCAATGTACCATATATATTACTGTATGGTACATAAATGAACCATGCAAACATGGCTTATCTGGTACAATTAACAGTCTCTTGTTAAGGTATACTGCTGTGTGTCTAACACATTGTCTCTTTGGTCTAGAATTATATATGTCATAGAATCATCATGGTGAATTACAAAGTGGAACTGTATACTGGGAAGATGCTGCAAGCCGGCACCATGAACAGTATCTACATTCAACTGTCTGGTACCAAGGGAGAAAGTGACTGGACCTACATCAACCAAACTGCATGCCAAGACTCCGTAAGTTATATAATCAATCAATAGAAAGTACTGACCAGGACCTCTAGGTCTGGGCTCAACTTGCAGGTGGCATTGAGAGTGTTATGTTTGCTGGAATACTTTAAACATTTCAATCTCTTTCTCTCTATAGGTGATTGAGCATCAAGTGACCTGTCCCTCTTCCCTGGGCCTTCTGGAGTTTGTGGCGCTAGAAACAAAGCCGTATGCCCTGCTTGCCTACATCAACGATGACTGGTTCTGCTCTAAAGTAGTGGTGACCACTCCAGAGGGAAGCACGAGACACTCCCCCTGTTACAACTGGCTCTCAGGCTCCGAGAGACTGGTATATAGAGAGGCCTCTGGTCAGTATGGTGGTATACGGTTATATGTGTAGGTTTAATGCTGATCTTGTGACATCCATGTCAGCTAGCGGAATGTAATTCGTAGTTTATGGTGAAACGTCTCAAAGGGACTGTATTCATGGGGTAATGGTAATAACATTGTTGCCATCTTAACAGTTAAGCCAAACCAAAAATAAATGTCCTAAACTTTTTGGGGCTTTTGTTTATAAGGTAAGCTGATTTTCAATGACACCTGCCCAAGGGCCCTAACGGAGGGCCCTAACGGAGCTGAAGATCCATCATCAGGCATACCAGTGAGGGACCAATTCCTTAGTTCTAGAAAAAACACTTATTTACTAGATACAGAAACAATTCTAAACTACATCCATTGTTTTTTAGAATTACAGTCAGTGTACATGTCTTACATATAGTAAATGCAATAAGTCATCAAAGCTACCAGTTTGCAGTGTGTCGTGAACAGGTTCTCTTGATTCACGGTACCATATCAATTCCTTTCAGGTGGAGTAGATATGCAGACGGACTGCCTAACATAATTAAAGCTGACAGTGTTTCTGCTCTCCCGGATGAGGTCCGCTTCTCTTTCACCAAAGACATCGAGTTCAAGTTCACTGCTGTTAAAGCGTAAGTAAAAGCACAGACTCAACCATTCGTATACTCATAGCACTACAATGTATACAGTGCTGGTTGAAAGTATGTGAACCCATTGTGCAATTTACTTTTTTTTGTGTTAACCATGAAATCTTTAAAGGTGTGTAAATAATTGGGTACCAAATGAACAAATCAAAGGAGGGATCAGTAGAAAAGAAACATGGTCAGTTTGGTGTAAGCTATACTGGTGAATGCAAAACACGCCATGCCGAAAAGAAAGGAGGAGATCTCAGAGGACATCAGGAATAGTGTAGTGAGAGCATATCAGTCTGAGAAGGCTATATATCTCAAGATTTTAGCTCCATCAGTCCACTGTGAGGCAAACAATTCACAAATGGAGAGCATTTAACATGACAGCAACTCTGCCTAGAAGTGTACGACTTTTCAAAATATCCCCAAGATCCACCAGATAAATAATAAATCAGGTAAATGCCAACACAAACATGACATCTGGAGATTTGCAGACCTCCCTTGCTGCATCACAGTTTACTATGCGTGCTTCAAACATAACACTGAAACGAAATGCCATTCATTGGAAGGTTTCTAGGAAGAAGCTGTCAGAAAAGAACCAAACTGGTTCCTCCTCTTTGCCACAAGCTATTGAATGATAGTGTTCACATTGCACTCATCTGAGGTTTTGTTGATTAAATAAACTATGAAAATACATGTTTTTGTTTGTGTGCTTTATTACAAATTGGGGTTTAGATAATGATTTTGAGTTTATTTTATTATTTTATACAGAATTAATCCTTAATACGATTAGCTTAATACTATAAGCAATTGAAGCATAAGTGAAAATTTTATATTCTGATCAAGTATAATCACTTGTGAGATTTACCAATAGATTTACTGTATGTTTGTGATTTTGAAGCAACTTGAAATGAGATGTCTAATCATTTAAAATGACAAATCCCCAACATACCTGTAAGACCTCCTCCAGAATATATGGAATATGATGACAATGACACCCTAGCCAAGATCTGCCATGTTCCTTTCTAATGCCAAAGTACATTTCCTCCTCTATCCTGGTAGATTGGCGGAGCTAAATCCAAAAACAAAGAAAAATTGAAAAATCTAGAAGAACTCAGTCACGTCTTCAATTGCCACAAGACAAAGGTCTATGGTAAGGTCAACTCAATTAATATACATTAGCTACTCAATATAATTCATTCCCAAGTATAATTTTACAAACGCTAATTTTGTATTATTCTAAAATATGCTGAAAAGAACTGGAAGAAGGATGAGTTTTTCGGGTACCAGTTTTTGAAAGGCATGAACCCAATGATGATCAGTCGCTGCACCAAGCTCCCAGATAACTTCCCTGTTACAGAAGACATGGTGAAGGCTTCCCTTTCAGAAAAAAGCCTTGAGGAAGAGATGCAGGTTGGTACTAACCTTATGTGTTGTTGCTCATAAGTTACTGCTCTACTATTGCTCTTCTTACTAATGTGTATGTAGTGATGTAAATTGTGTTAGTACCCGATTCTTTGGCATGGCCATGATTTGATGTTGATGTTCTCCAACTAACCAATTAATGTCCTTACCTAAAAAGGACAGAAACATCTTCTTGGTTGACTACAAACGCCTTCAAGGAGTGACGGCAAACGTGATCAACGGGAAACAACACTACTTGGTAGCCCCGCTCTGCTTGCTCTACATGACCCCGGAACAGAAGCTCATGCCCATTGCAATCCAAGTACAATTCACATACTGTAAGAGGAAAGGATAGACTTACAATGCCCACATTTTGCCCACAACAAACATACCTGGCTACTCTGACAACTATCCTGTTTTTAAACTCTGTACATATTACGTCAAGCAGGACTGTACAACAAAACAACATCAATTTGATTTTCTATAAAATGTATCTAAATGTACATGGTATCCATAAACACTTTTTCCTTTTTGTAGTATTGAGAGACACCAGTTAATGATGCAGGACTGAGTCTTTCAGTTGGTTGCATCACCCAAAAGAAACATATTATTTTATAATTAGAGCAAAACAAATATTTGCCATGTTAGCACATTCCTACCTAAAAATAATTTTGTAATTTCATTACAACTATAATTAGACTACTAGCACTGGAACATCAGTCTATTTTTTTAAGAATGCAATATTCCTTACACCTAAGAGCTTTTTTAACCACTATTTTACCATTTATGCCAAGAACACATACATTTTAGCAAATACCTTGTGCTTTTCCATGCAAGATGTCAATGTGGCCAATAACCACTTGTGGTGGGAAGTTCAACTCTATTTACTGAATCTGATCTTTGAGTCGTTCAGTGAAAAGCACAAATCTTTTGACTGATTTCCCTAATTTGAGTCAGTAACACCCCAAGGTACCCCATATTCCACTGCCGGCCAACAATTAACTGAAAAATCATGTCATGATTCTACATACAAGCCTTTTGCTCAGAATACGGGGCTATAGTGGGCATGCTTTACACTTGTAAATGGGTGGTTTAAATTAGGTAAGTTCATAACTACCAAACATACAGAAATATAGTTACAGCTCTGACAAGATTAGATCACATTATCTTTGTTGAAAGGCTGCAAGGGTGATGAGGACTGTATATCAATTTGCATCTGACCTCTTAATAAACCATTACTGGCAACCACTTACCTTCTATACAACTTCTTTGAAATACAACCTCATTTCTAAAAATGTTGTGACGCTGTGTAAAATGGAAATAATAACAGAACGTGATGATGTGCAAATCATTAAAACCCTATATTAAATTAAATGTTGAAACTGAGAAATGTTATTGATTCTTGAAAAATAAATGCCCACATTGAATTTGATGCCAGCAACACATTTCAAAAAAGCTGGGACAGGGGCAATAAAAGATTGTAATGCTAAAAAGAAAACCTGGAGGAACATCTCACAACTTAAGTTAATTGGCAACACCTCAGTAACATGATTTGGTATAAAAAGAACATCCCAGAGAGGATGAGTCTTTCAGAAGTAAAAATGGAGAGGGGTTCACTACTCTGTGAAAGACTGCGCAGGCAAATAGTGCAACAATTTAAGAATAACATTCCTCAACATAAAATTGCAAAGGGTTTAGGGACCTCATATATATGGTACATAACATCATTAAACGATTCAGAGAATCCAGAGAAATCTCTGTACGCAAAGGACAAGGCCAAAAACCCATACTGGATGGCAGTGATGTTCGGGCCCTCAGGCAGCACTGCATTAAAAACAGACGATTCTGTAGTGAAAATCACTGCATGGGCTCAGGAACACTTCCAAAAACCATTGTCTGTGAACACAGTACATCACTGCATCCACAAATGCAAGTTCAAACTCTACCATGCACAGAAGAAACCATACATAAACAACATCCAGAAACAACGCCGCCGCCTTCTCTGGGACCAAGCTCATTTAAGAAGGACTGAGGCAAAGCGGAAAACTGTCCTGTGGTCCGACAAATCAAAATTTTAAATTATTTTTGGGAATCATGGACGCCGCGTCCTCCGGGCTAAAGAGGAGAGGGACTACCAGTCTTGTTATCAGCGCACAGTTGAAAAGCCAGCATCCGTGATGTTATGAGGGTGCATTAGTGTACATGGCATGGGTGACTTGCACATGTGTGAAGTCACTGTTAATGCTGAACAATATGCAACATATCTTGCCATCCAGACAAAGTCTTTTACAGGGAAGGCCTTGCTTATTTCAGCAAGACAATGCCAAACCACATTATGCATGTATTACAAAAGCATGGCTCCGTAGTAAAAGAGTCTGTGTGCTAAACTGGCCTGCCTGCAGTCCAGACCTGTCACCCATTGAAAACATTTGCTGCATTACAAAACAAAATACACGACAAAGGAGACCCTGAACTGTTGAGCAGCTGAAATCCTATATCAAGCAAAAATGGGAAAACATTCCATTTGCAAAACTATAGCAATTGGTCTCAGTTCCCAAACGCTTACACCGCATTGTTAAAGAGGTGATGCAACACAGTGGTAAACATGCCCCTCACAAATTTTTTGAAACGTGTTGCTGGCATCAAATTCACAAAGGGCATGTATATTTCCAAAAACAACATTTCTTAGTTTCAACATTTGATACATTGTCTTTATACGATGTTCAGTTATATATAGGGATTTGCACATTATTGCATTCTTTTATTATTCTTTTTATTATTCCATTTAACGCAGCATCACAAAGTTTTTGAAAATGGGGTTGTATAACTAATTACTGTAGTAAACTATGTATTTTGTGTTTTCTATTTGCAGCTGAGGCAAGAGCATTCTAAGGATAACCCGATCTTCCTTCCCACTGACTCTGAGTACGATTGGCTCCTGGCCAAGTTCTTTGTGAGGAACGCTGAATTCTCTGAACATGAGCTCAACTCACACCTGCTCAGGACTCACCTGCTGGCTGAGTTGTTTGCTGTGTCCACGCTACGCAACCTGCCAATGGTGCATCCTGTCTACAAGGTACATGGCGGCTATGCAATTACACCATGAGATTGGGTTCAACCATTAAATGTTTTTTTCTGAATATTGCAGCAGGATTTAGCACAGAACACTAGATTTGTGGGTGTACATTTCATGTCAAATTGTTCTATATTTCTCCATAGCTCCTGATCTCTCACTTCCGCTGCACCCTACAGATCAACATACTGGCTAGACAGAGTCTCATATCAGAGACTGGGGTGATCACACAGGTACATTCTATTCTCATAATCTAGTACACCAAGTAGTGGAATGGGGTGTAACAATGTTAGTGGAAACTTGTATATATGTTAGCACTAGCATTGCATTAACTGTTTATTTTATATAATCTGTGTCAACTAACATCTCTAACTCTCCAAAAATGTTAAACTGATTATTCCAGATTTGGACAAAATTCACAGGTTACACATTTACAAATGGTTTAAATAAAACAACAGCATAGCTAAATGAAAAAAACATAACAGAACTGAGAAAGGTAACTCTCATGAATCTGTCTTAAAGAATGCTAGTATTGGAGGGCCAGGGATGATGGAGGTCCTGAAGAAAGCGATGGCCGAGTTGACATACAGCTCCCTCTGTATGCCGGAGGACATCACTGCAAGAGGATTGGACACTGTCCCCAACTTCTACTACAGGGACGATGGACTCAAGTTGTGGGACATCATCCACAGGTAGTTTGCTAGCAAGTTTATAGATTTTCAAATGCGAAAGACCCCTGATCTGTGCAAGAACATCACCTACCTCTATACGTCAGTGCCGAATACTGTCCGCTATTCAGTTGTTTTTGCTTAATGCCTGAGGTTGTCCCGTGGTTTTGTATAGGTTTGTTCACAGTGTGATTGGTCACTATTATACCGGTGACTCAGATGTCCAGAAGGATAGTGAACTGCAGAATTGGATTAAAGATATCTTCCTCAATGGGTTCCTGTCCAACGCCAGCACAGGTTATAATTTTAATCAATCTTCACCTTTAATTTACAATTTAAATAGAATTTAGTTGTTTTATATGTATGGACATTTATGGAAAATAATTTGAAATTGGCCTTTGATGCGTTGCAAAAACAAGTACTGTGCATACTACTAAACACAAAGGAATAATTAAAAATTGCCTGCCTGCAAGCTGACTGAGGTAGTCAGATGAATAAGCTACTCTCAGATCTGTTAACCCAAAAAAACAAAAATGGCTTGGCATGGATTGACTTAGAAAGCTTGCCTACTCTGCCCTAGTTGTTGAGACGAGACATTAAAAAAAAAACTGAAGACAAAGAATATATTATAAGACATACTACCTTTTCCAAATGTTGACAATGTATTGTTGCTACTCATTAAGTGTGGATTGTTGATGTAATTTCTCATTATGAATGTCCATTGATCAATTGCTTAAGGTTTTTCATTTGCAAAATGTCAATTCAGTGTCTGAATGAAGCGACTTGTCTTCTCTGTGCAGGAATCCCAAACACTTTCAGTTCAGTGACAGAGCTGGTCAAGTTTCTCACCATGATAATCTTCACAGTATCTGTCCAACATGCTGCTGTCAATAATGGGCAGGTAATTAAATATTTTTTTTATAGATTTTAGTGATATTGGCCTTTATCGCCATTGTGCAAAGAAACCCATTGTAAAACACGAAATACAATCTGGCTTAACAGACCCAACTATTAGGTCCCAGCTGCTTTGACCCTGAACAATTTTGTTTTTATTGTGGTCAGTAAAAGTCTGAATATGTAACTTATTCATTTGGACCTCCGACTGTTGCATTATAACAGATGTCTTTGTGCCTTTTGTCTTTTTGTATGGTGTGAAATCAGTGCCACAAGCCAAAGCTCCGTAAAAAAGATTTGTGTACTTGCAAAAAAACATTTGCAAACCAGCAGAAAACGATTTGTGTCTCTGTACAAGGAGGTTGGACCAGCTCTGCCAACACCATCACAGCCAATCAAAAAAAGCCATTTCTGTGTCAAATCCATGTTTAGGGTCTAGCCACGACCATGTGCCCTTAAGTTCGAATTCCTGTTAGCTACTATCTAGCTGAGTTGAAAGTATGGTGAACACACCGACATCGGTGCCGGTAAGCATCTTATCTCGCACATGCACCTCGTTATCCATCCCTAACACATAGTAAAATGTTGAGTGTTCAGATTGGTAACATTAACAACAGCATAATGTTAACTTGAAGAAAAGTTAGAGAACTGCTTACCAAATTAAAAACGATTGAAAACTGTGATCTAGTTTTCTTCACCTTCTTCTTTGCTGTTGTTTGTGTGATGGACAGACGAAAATTGCCAATGATACTGGACACAGAAATGGCGTTATTTGATTGGCTGTGAAGGTTTTGGCAGAGCTGGTCCGACCTCCCTGTACAGAGAAATCTTTTGCTACAGGTTTGCGGATCTTTTTCTACAGAGACAAATCTTTTTTGAAAGTACACAAATCTTTTTTACAGAGCTTTGTCTCGTGGCACTGATTTAACGCCATATTTTTGTTGCCCTTTACTCTGACCAAACACTACTGTAGACTCCACAACAGCCTTATACACTGCAATACATCAATGCCTTATGCTGGCATGTTTGCTAGTATAAAGAACAGTAAGTCTCTAGCATAAACACACAGAGGACAGACAGAACCGAGGAAGTCACTGTCTCACAAGAAAGAGACAGGAAAAGGGTTTGATATTTTGCCATTGTCATTCCAGTTTGATTTTGGAGGCTGGATGCCCAACTTTCCCACTGCATTGCAGCTGTCTCCTCCTACCACTAAGGGGCAGTGTACTGAGAAGACCATGCTGGAGACTTTCCCCGCCATCAATACCACCGGTAACGGCATTGCTACGGTGTATCTTTTGAGCAAGCCGTCCACTGACATTGTGAGTATATAAGAGAAAAGTACATTGATGGTTAGACGATCTCAATGGTTAGAAGACATCAAGCCAGACATTAAGCTAGGACTAAAACAACATGCTCAATGGAGTTTCTGTTGAACTTGATTTTTTTGTCCGAGGCTAGGCTTAATCTGTGTCTGCGAAACGGACCGTAGACTGTATCTGCGAAACGGACCGTTTCTTTGCTTAGTCTATCTTATTTGAACAACTTACTGAACAGACAGTGTAATCGCGATACACGTTCTGCATATGACTTCTAAAGGAAGCAAATCTGTGTTGTGAAAAGCAGACGACACAAAGTTAAAACGTATATCCAGAATCTGGTCAGGGCTGCTGAGGCACTGCTACTTCCCACAGCTATGACTGAAAGGGAAATAAAGATAGGGTGTACTGGTTGTGACCAATAGCAGCGAGTCAACCAATCCTCAGTATGAACACACAAATAGATCTAAAATGAATGTAGATCCAGACTAAAATTACACCCAGTATTCATCATCTTAATAATAACAAGACAATCATTATTCAAATGACAAATTTTACTAAGACTTAATAATTAGTAAAAAATGTAGTCTAAATCTTAATTCCCCAGAAAGTTTTACTGCAAATAGTAAATGTAAATGCCACTGAAGTCCCCTTATTTATTTTTTTTAACTTACCAGTCCTGATCAAACACCCCTGAACAAGTTTGCTTTCTCTTACTCGAATGCCCCACATCAACAACATAAGAATATTAGTCAGAACAAGATGAGCTGATTTCTAATAAGTAACTGTAGATTAACCATGTCTACTTTTTCAGCTTGTAGCTGACTGTTAAAATTGAACTTGCAATTCTGCAGCCTCTGCCAATTCATCATTCTATTCCAAACTGTTTCTAATCCCCATATGGGAACTGAATAGTCTGACCGCAGCACCCATTTCATCAATGCCAGTGCATTATATTTACAATACTAGGTAATATCTGTGTTACTAGCTAAAAAAGTGATCCACATTTATTGAAAGCCAGCTAACCCGATGGCATCTTTATAGAGGCTACTACACATCTCTAGTCCCTCACAGAATTAATAGCAAAGATGAGCGAAATGAGAATGACCACTAAAGGGATAACCACCTTATAACTCAGATTAAATTGAACTACTAATTTGTTTTGTACAAGGATCAGAACAAATTATATATAAACTGAGCGCTGAGCTGTAGTCAATGAAAGGCACTCACACAGGAATTCCTGTGGTAGAGGGCAGTGTGGAGTGCAATTAAGAAATAATTTTATGCTCAGGTTCCATATAGCAAAAGACAAAAGTGGTGCAATATATAGGGAATAGTGTACCCTTTGGTCACATCCTCACATTTCCTTCTCTCTTGACCTCCTCAGGTCCTTCTTGCAGACTACATAGAGGAGCACTTCTTTGAGAAGCTCCCAATGCAGAAGATCAAAGACTTCAAGCAAGAGCTGGAGGATTTCAGCACTGAAATTAAAGTCCGGAACGAACGTCTTGAACTGCCCTACACCTTCCTGGACCCTCAGAATATAGAGACCAGTGTAGCCCTCTAAAACTAATCAAGTACTACAGTAGCAAAACCATTTAAAGTGGTTTTGATCCAAATTGTTTCATTGGAAGCTTATGACACAGTTGAAAAGAAGAGAAATCCTTAGATGTGTTCGTATCTTTTACAAATGAGCTCTGGAATAAAATACAGATTACATATAAAATGTAATCTTATGATCTCCTTTCTTTCTCCACACTTTTTCCGAACTTGCAGTATCTCCATTCATTACTGACCCATCTACTTTCCAGAATGGATAGTTCAATAACGACACGGGTGTCATGACCTGATGTTATCCTAATACTACCTTTGGGAATTACATATAAAATAGTTTGTATTTTAATGGACTCTGTATGTTATGGTTCTCTGAACAACAGAATCTAATAATGTTATGTTGTTGCAGTATAAAGACGCTGTTGGTACAGTTTACACATACTACTGTAGTGTAATAAAACCTTATTTTCCGAGATCACATTTAGTGTGGACAATTGGTATTGTATTACAATGACTCTCTCTCTTTACATTTTAACATGTCTTTTGTGTAGTTAAACGTGTTTGACCACACCAGTGCCATATTCACTATGGACATGGGTGAAAACGGATTACAATACAAAAAAAAACACTTCAAAAGTTATTGTATTAACCATGAAATTAAATAACACTCAAACAAACAATTGAGCACTTAGGCTTATAAATTATTTAGTAGCATTGGGGTTTGTGGCCTAGGCCTATTCCTCATCAATTTATCATTACCTTGTAGTTTGGCATAAACACCACCAGTTTCCATTCAACCAATCACTCCAAACCTGTTGGCTATCTGAACTTGGTGGACTATGCACAGACAATTGTAGGAATGGGAAAAATAGGTTACATATTCCAAAAAAACAAAAGGTGTAATGACATACAAAATGTTAATAGGACTACAACACTACAAATCTGAAACGATTCATCAAACCAAAATGCATTTTGGAGGGTATGCTCTGCTTTTAGTAAATGTATTAACTGTTATAAAGCTGACATGTCAATGTTAGGCTACAAATTATTGTAGCTAGTTGCTTTTAGTTTACCACTATACAAAACCTTTTTGGCAAGTGTCGGAGCTCCAATCATGCGCAAACAAAATCTGAGAGGCATTTTTTTTGTTTCACAGCAAAATACTGAGTCGTGAATTTGTTTAAAAATAATAACGTACGCAATGTCTTGAATGTTAAATTACAAGTTTGAACAGTTGTGAAAAAGTTCGCGAATCATAATACAAGCTTGCGAAATGTTATTACATGTACACATTACAAATCTTACTTGTAACCAAAAATCTGAAAGTAAAACCACACATTTCTAAATACCACTCACGAGTTGACTCTCATCCCATCCCAACACCGGTGCTAACATGGATCCAAGGCGCCAGAAAATTACCAAACTATACACTTAATTACGTAACTGACAGTCAAATTTTACAAATATAATGTTAAAACATTGTCTTGATTATGTTTACATATCGTTAGGCATACAAGGTCCGGAAAGAAAAATAGCTGCAGTAGCCTTACACGTGAATGTTCAAAAGTGCAGTTAGCAACAAACAACTTTCTCAACAGCGCATCAGAATGCGAGCGGTTTCAATATCCGCTTGACTTTAAGACAGTAGCGATATTAGAAAAAGCAGAAGTTCCTGCATTTTAATTCCTGGTTACGGAAACATCACCGATAACCTGCCCCATTGCAGGTGACCTCTAACAGGTGCAACTCTGTCCACAATCTGGCGTTGTTACAACAACCATGGAAGGAAACCAATTATCTTTTAGGAAGAAAACCATAAAATGCACATCACGAGAGAGAGGGCGAAAATTATATGTAAGGAAAGAGTGAGATATCTACTGATAGATAGAAATAAGACAAAAAAAAATGCTTACAGTACTCACTCATTCGGAGGAGAAAATGTGTCCAATTTTCTTGTTGCCTCCTGCTCCCTTTTCGCCTGAATATGTTTTTGTGCACCTCTTTTGTACTTATTTAAACATTTTGATTACTCTCGTGCTCGAACTTCCTTCGTTTGTTCTTGATAATTGGCTAGAAGTTGATGTTCACACTCTTCCGGAGCAAGCCAATGGAAACTTTAAGTATTTAACTAGTATTTGCATAATTACACCGAAATCTTGGCACGACAATAAACATTACTTTTAAAATGTTCAATGTGATTTTATATGTGAATGAAATATGTATTACAATCAATAAATGTAAATACTTGAAAAACAGCCAGTCCTAACGTTGTCTTTCTAGTGGCAAACTTTTTCAAAATGAGTTTTATTAAATTGCAAAATTAGATACATTTATAGAAAAGAAGGGATATAATAATCACAATTATAATCTGAATGTATTTATTTTAAGCCCCAAAAGACTGGTAAAATATTCTCAGAGACAGAGGTGTTATAAAAACAATAAAGCATACAAGACAAAAGGACTAAGGGCAAACTGATTGGCTATCGTGTGAAACTTGCATTTACATTTGAATTACTTGGCAGATCTCTTATAGAGAGCAAATTATCGTTAGTTCATACATCTTATTATTGCTAGGTTGGACAATTGTAAACATCAAGAAGGCAGGGAGAAATTAATTATGTTGACTAACAAGGACATTGACAAAAATCCTTTTCCTGAAAATTGTTAACTAGGCAAAGCATGTATTCTTACACAGGACTAACCTAAGCAGTGATATTCATTTTATATGCATTTTAATATCGGGGGAAAACCTGATTTTGCTGGTCAGAAAAATGGATGGGAACAAACTAACTGAGGCTATGTTCAGAAGTAAACAAATGGAAAAATAACATTGGTTCCAACCCACCCTGATGACCACCAAAAACATATTATCTAAGAGTACAAATGAATCCATTCAGTGGTAACTCTTAAATATAATTTCAGGTTTGACAGATTAAAGGTTTGGCAGGTTAACTAGAACATGGGTTGTGTTGACCAAGTAACACAGTCCCAATCATCCCAGTCCTGCCTTCCATTTGGTGCCTAATCTAAATGGCCACGCTGTTCTCCACTACAGCGGGGTCCAAGTAGGTGTATGGCACTGGTAACGTGGCATTCCTGGCATTGACAGACTCACTAAAGGTTTTCAGTTCTGCCTGGAATTTTTCAATCATGTTACAGGGTTGTGCCTCATAGAAATGCTCCTCTGGGTACTGGCCAAGGGCAACCTGCATATGGAAGAGAATCAAAGTCAGCTAAAAGAAATCGTTAAGCAATAAAATTCACACTTATATATTGTATCAAAATGTACTATGTTTGGCATAACTGTCGTTGATTGTAGGTCACGAAACTTGGCCAACTCACAAAGTCAGAGGCCTGCTTGCTAAGGAGCCACATGGTGGACATGCCCTGTGCTGTGGTGCTGACGTTGGGGAGGGTTTCCAGCATGGTGCTCTCAGTAGACTGCCCCTTGGTGGTGGGAGGTGGCTGTTGCAAGGTGATGGGCGTGTTGGGCATCCAGCTACCGTAGTCATACTGAGATACAAAGAAAAATGACTGATATCATCCTCATCATCTTCATCCGCTTATCCGGTATCGGGTCGCGGGGGCAGCAGCTCCAGCAGGGGACCCCAAACTTCCCTTTCCCGAGCCACATTTGCCAGCTCTGACTGGGGGATCGCGAGGCGTTCCCAGGCCAGTGTCGAAATATAATCTCTCCACCTAGTCCTGGGCCTACCCCAAGGTCTCCTCCCAGCTGGACGTGCCTGGAACACCTCCCTAGGGAGACGGCCTGGGGGCATCCTTACCAGATGCCCGAACCACCTCAACTGGCCCCTTTCGATGCAAAGGAGCAGCGGCTCTACTCCGAGTTCCTCACG
>JACXGI010005174.1:0-20415 GCA_016801175.1 Esox masquinongy | reverse complement strand
CTGATGACTGATATGGCGTTCTTAAATATTCTTTGTGATGATAGTGACAAAGAGACACAAAATTGTCAACATTTTTTGTTAATATGTAGAGGAAATAAATAACAGTATTAGGGCTTCGATTTGGCCTAATAACATCCTTGACAAAGTCTGCAGGCTATCCTACACCCACCTGTCCAGAGTTAACAGCAGAATGTTGGCCAGAACATGTGAAGATCACCATGGTGACAAACTTCACTAATTCTGACACAGTGGAAAAAGACTGAGGGATTCCTGGTAAAAAAAAAGAGAAAAAGAGGTGTGTGACTAATGGAGTAATGCCTGGGTAGAGCAATGCCCCACCATTAACTTGTATAAACCTACCTGTGTTATCTTGGGCCAGGAAGCCATGGTCAAAGATATCCTTGATCCAATTCTGTAGTTCCTGGTCGTTCTGGACCTCCGAGTCGTTCTTGTAATAGAAACCTAGTACTCCGTTAACAAATCTGAAAAAAATTGTATAGTTAAATATAGCTACAGTATGTTCCCGCTGTAAATTCTGCCAGTGGATGATACTTCGGAATACTCAGCTGCCTTGTTGTAGACTACCTGTGGATGATGTCCCACAGCCTGAGTCCGTCGTCCCTGTAGTAGAAGTTGGGGATGGTGTCCATTCCTCGTGCAGTGATGTCCTCCGGAATGCAGAGGGAGCTGTAAGTCAATGCGGCCACTGATCTTCTCAGCATCTCGATCATTCCCTCTCCGCCTGAAGCGGCAAACTACAGTGTCCGATGGTGCGAGGGTTAAGCCAGGTGCAATTTGACTGTCCCAGATATATTTTCCACAAACACAAACCCACACATACACACACTAAGGAAGGTTGTTTAATATGAGATGCTAAGCAATGGTAGGATTTTCATTGTTGTGTAGTGGCTGAGCAGAAACAACTTCCATGGTTGTGTGATACCTAATGTAGAGACCATACTGTACACATGTATTGTTTCTGTCCATTCAGTTCCTTACCGTACCTCAGTGAAAACTCCTTTTTCAGATATCAGAAGTGCCCGGGCCAGGACGTTGATCTGGAGGGTGTAGCGGCTGTGTGGAATCAAAAGCTACAATATACCAGGAGGAAAAGGAAAACAACATTTGTGAGGGGAATCTCAAGGACCGCACTGGAAAAAGTGTAAAATTGTTTTTTTTAGGCATTACGCTACATTCCGCTATGTTACATTCTGCCATGCTACATTCTGCCATGTTACATTCTGCCATGTTACATTCTGCCATGTTACATTCTGCTATGCTATATTCTGTACCTTGTAGAGAGGGTGCACCATGGGCATGTTACGCAGCAGTGATACCGCGAACACCTCAGCTAGTAGGTGGGTGCGAAGCAGGTGGACATTGAGCTGGTGCTCTTGAAAGTCGGCGCTCCTCACAAAGATCTTGGCCAGGAGCCAGTCATACTCAGAGTCAGTGGGAAGGAAGATGGGGTTATCATCTGCAGGCTCTTGCTTCAGCTGCGGGAAAAATAGGACCTTTTGGTGATATGGTCTAATATTTATCGTCGGGTAGCCAAAAGATTTATCTCATGAACTGATATCTGTTAAAATTGGTAAATCACTGTCAATAGAGAAACAATTAATCAATTGGGGCAAACTAATAAACAAGTTCAGGGTGGATGGAAGGTGTAAGTAGCCAGTTTGTGGAGAACCTAACAATATATTGCCTTGATTGTATTCCATAGAGATAATGTGTGGTTCGTTAGACATTATACACCAGAGAAAGGATTTTAAATTCCTGTGTTGACGTCTGTCTTGAGCTAGAGAATTGAGAGAGCACAAGTCTTTAATAGTAACATTTTGTTCTTATCAGACCAGAGAATCATTTTCCCAATGCCCTCAGATTTCTTTAAGTGCTGTTTGGCAAACCTTTACTCAGTTTTACTTTTCAACTAATTACGCACAAAACACATGAAAACATACCAGAAAGCTGGCAGGTAAATTACACGACACACCAAGTTGGTTCTTGGTTGGCTGGATCAGCCTGGAACACACAACCCATTTCTAGCCTCAGACGTAAGGCCAATCTCACCTGAATGGCGATAGGCACCAGTGTGTCAACCGGGGTCCTGTAGAGCAGCACCAGAGGAGCGACCATGTACTGCTTTTTCCCATTGATCACGTTCGGCTTTAATCCGTCCAGCTTCTTGTAGTCAAGCAGGAATATGTTTCCGCTCTGTTTGGGGTACGATGACATGGGACAATTAGTCAGAACAGCTTCCGAGATTACATTACATGGGAGTGTAGTGGGGTAACTTGATAAGTACCCCAGAGACCCAGTAAAAGAGAGCCCATGAGACCATATATTTTAGCAAGTTGTTTTCAAAAGTAGGTGACCAAAAAACATGCCAGCTAGTAGCATAAGACATGCAGCATGCTAGCTAGCTGTCAGTCGAATGGTGAGGGGTTGAAGCCAGTAGATGCTAGTGATTTGGCTGATAAATTCTGCATGTGTGAATGACACATCGACATATCCAGCCCAAAGTGGGAGGTGGTGTTCAAATGTGTGACTTACAAGCACCTTGTAAAGACACTTCCCTCTCAAGGGAGGGGTTCTCACTGCTGGATGGGACTGTATTGACGCTCACTAAACTCTCATTGGACAATGCAAACATTTGGCTGTGGGAGCTGGAGAGCTACGGTGGCAAGCACGTGTTTTAGTCAAGCGAAGTTATATTCCAGTTCAGTTTTCTCACTTTTTCAAATTGAGCAGCCAATGCGCTTTTGTGTGTTTCCCGGTTGCAAAAGCACCCTGGACTGCGAAAAGTCCCACAATTGCTATATCTGTGTGCGCTAGGTAGTGATGAAATATTGTGAGGATAAAGGGTGGAGGGGGCGTGACACAACAAGCAGTAGTCATGTTTTTAAAATATCTGTGTTTGGAAAAAATATTATTGTCAGGACACATCAGCATTAACAGCATTAAAGACTGTTTCCTAATTTTCGCTTAGCATATGTAGCTCTTGGTGTTGGAGATATGTTTCTAGTCTAGTGCCCTCATACTATAACTGGTGATGCAATTATTTAGGGTAACTTTCAGAGATTTGTGTGAACAATTACTTGATTTCACTGGAGCCCCAGTTTGACATTCAGTACCTTCAGTTCCTTTGAGAGGCTGCATGTTCCATGCAGGGAGGGCCTGACCATGTCTTCTGTGACTGGGAAATTCTCCGGCAACTCGGAGCAGCGACAGATCAACATGGGGTTGAAGCCATTCAGATACTGGTACCCAAAGAACTCGTCTTCCTTCCAGTGTTTTTGTACGTAGTCTGGGCGGAGGAAATAAATTGAGGTGAACCACAAAATCTTCTGAGTTGCATTCATTAATGGACCCCTTAGAAACCCTTTTACAACTTAAACATATTCATATGTTTATCTCATAAGACATTTCGATGTAGTCCCTCCCTGTTTCAATCTGCTTTCTACAATTTTGCTACCCAGTAAATCAGGGCAAGGTTAAATCCCTTTGTCCATCCTTCCTATTCTGCTTTTGACAGCCAGTCTTCCTCTGCCTACTTTCTGAAAAATGTGCAAAATATCATGAAATAATAATAATGTGTTTTTATATTCTATATTTATATTTTATTTGACATGTTGAAGTAGTCGTGGAGTACTTCCTACCCTTTTGTTAAAACTATTTGAGAAATGAAATGCCTCCCACCTGAGATGACAGTTCGTTTGCAGCTGAAGATTTTACGGATTTCATCAACATTTTTCCAGTTCTTGTTGGAGTCAGAATACCCCTTGAGTTTCAGCTCAGTTATCCTACGAATTGAGAGGCAAAAGAGCTATTTCAACACAACTTCACACAGCCAATGTAAAACCAAGACATTATCTAAAACAATATGGATAAAGGCTATATTTCAGAAGTATTTTAAGGATCTGCTTCAGGAGACACTATTAAAATTGTCATCCAATTAGATGTAAGTGATAGTAATGGTAAATTGTTTCCCTGATGCAGTCTTACCACATCTGGAACGATATTTTCCATTTAAGCTAAGCACATAATAAATTATAATAGGGCAATTGCACAGTTGATTACTTGGCATCCAACCATTGGTTGATGAATGCAACTTCTGAGCAAGGAAAAATACATGTTGAAGGAGTCAGTTTAAAGTGACATGTAGAAAAGTAGACATTCACCATTTGTTTTTATCATGGAAAACCCATGAGTTGTTTGACAAACCTGCATATTTACATCCTTTATATGGACATATTATTCACAGTAATGTTTAATTCATTTACACGTCTTCTGCATTAAAACGAATGTAAATATGAATAATATTTTGGTGGGAGCCTTTTGAAAAGAGCACCGATAGTCTTACCTCACAGTGATGCCATCTGACGGGAGACAATAAGACAATATTCGGCTTTCTTGATGAACTCACCCGGTGGCAGCAGTGAAGACGAACTGGGAGGTCTTGCTGAAGGAGAAGCGGACTTCAGGAGGAAGAGTCAGAGGGTTGTCTGTCTTCACGTTGCCAGGAAAACCCTCCTTGTATGTATCCCAACTGAGAAGGAGGAAGCGGGTGAGGAGAAGGAGGAAGTGGATGAGGAGAAGGAGGAGGACATGTTTTGAGACAACTGGTCGGATATAATGCCAGATTGGACAGCTAGGCCAGATGTTAAACCATTATATTATGTATGTTATACAAATGGGGAAGTGAAAATATATTTCCCTAACCCTAATTCTTACACTAATTTTACGTTTTAACTTAAACATAAATTAATAAGCCACATTTGATGTTTCCTTTTTCCAATGTGGACCAGAATTGCATTTTCCTTGTTGTTTAAAAACATTAACAACATTGAGGACATTTTTCACCCCATTTATACAGTGAAACCTGATTAACACACACACACAAGCACGTTAATTTACCTTGTGGGGAACAAGAAATCCCTCCTCGGGAATCTATTAAACCTAACATCAATAACCTAACCTTGATGCCTAAATGTAACAGCCTGGATGCCTAACCCCAAACCTAACTCAAAAACCTTTAAAGTCTCCCAAATTCTATAGTTGGAAATTGCATTTTCCATACACAGGACAGTACAAAAGAAATCCTTGTGGGAACAAACATTTCAGATTTGATTACCTTTATGGGAAATTCAACTCCCAACATAGACATGAATCACACACGCACAACACATACACCACTTACCAGTACTGCTCTGCCCTGGTCTTTATCTCCTTTTCCCTGCTATACCTGGCCAGATGATTATCTTCATCGCAGAGTCTTTTTGCTGAACAGGAGATAATAAATGATTTGTTATTATTATTATTTGTCAAAATAATATTTTACTGCATGTATTAGGGCCTTGTGAGTAATCATTGTCAGCGTTGTATGTGTAATGCACAGTGGTAAACAGAGGCAAAGTAGGGTGTTTCACAAATGTAGTCCCCACCCCTCATAATGTATAGTCAGTTATAATAACACGGCTAAATCTTCACAGTGCTTACCTGTGCCTTCTCTGAACAGGTGCACCTCCTTGTCCAGAATCCAACGGTAGACAGGAAAGTGGCACGTGACTCCCTCCGGCGTCTTCACGACAATCTTGGACGGGAACCAGCCGTCTGTAGGTAAGAGTGGGAGGGACTGCAGGTCTAGTTCTATCAGCAGCAGTCTGCCAAGGGATGAGGGGCAACTAACCTCAAATTGACATGACGTCTGTAGACAGAGACAGAGATGGAGGGAAGGATTGAAGGGGAAACCAGAGACACGGTGGGACGTAGAGAAGGAAGGACATGGAGGAAAAAAAATAGGAAGCCAGAGTGAGGGACTTCGACCGTATGAGAACGCAACCACAAATAAGCCTTTACTACCACAACATCACTATTATAACTGAGTGGCCCAACATTATGGACCAAAGACTTACATTCATATTTACTGTATGTTGATGTATATAGTTTGGGTGTTTCCTTGTGTACTAACTGCAGTACGCAAGTGTCTTTATACTGTCAGGACGTTGACTATGCAGGTACATTTGTCTTTTTGTCAAGAGCAAAACTTTTTTCAATCAAAAATAATTGTTCTGAAATCAAAAACAAAGCATTAAAAAACACTTTTTTGCAATCAAATATTTTGTAATAGAGCGCACAGCTTTATGCATTTTATTTCCAAAAGATTTAGAGAACAAAAAATATAGCTTTAAACAAATTGCAAGTTCCTCGTTTGCACTTTTGACCCCACAGCTGTCGGGCTTTAGTGGGAGGTGTGATGATGCTTCTTCATTGGTTAGTGTCAGTGTGGTTACAACCAAAACTATTCAGCCTTTCCTTCCGACGCGAAGGAAGTCATACTAGTGGACACCTACCTACGAGCATCTCAGATATGCAGCACAGCGTTCCTCCGTCCAATTTCTACATAGCTAGTAGTAAAGCGCCTACGATTCAGTGTCGGTTCATTACGTTGTACTATATTACATACATTCCATAGAAGACAATCATATATATAAATGACAACAGTGTCAAGTGTGTGTTTTAAAGAAGACCTATATATCATTAGCTAATGGAAACGCAGTAATATTTTTCTGCAAAAAAAGCTAACCGTTACACTGTCATGAAATATGATTATATACCGACTAAGAAACAAATAGGACATGGCCTGCTTATGAGTTGCCATTATGAGTTGAAAGAACGTTAGATTAATTCAGCTGAGAACAGGCGTTCGTACCTAAATGCTTTTGGTTAGTTAGAGAATAATAATTGCATGATTTATCATTCTACGGTCTGTAATATAGTACAATATTATGAACCAACACTGAATCGTTGGCGTTAACAACTAACTATATAGAAGTTGGACGGCAGAACGCCCAGTACTGCGTACCTGAGATGCCATCCGCTCCGACTTGTGTCGGGAAAGAAAGGCTGAACGGTATTGGTTGTAGCCAAACACTCCAAAAATGGCAGACCAATAGCGAAGCATCATCCTCACCTATCACTAAAGCCTGCCCACGGCTGTGGGGACAGAAGTGCAAACCAAAACTTGTGTTTCAACAAAAGAAATCTCAAACACACACAAAAAAAAGCATTGCAAGCAAATGGGGCTGTGTAGTCAAAATGAGGGGTGGTTGATAGCGAAATAAAATTGGAGTTTTGTTATCAAATACTTTCTTTGATCTTGAAATATTTCTTTTTGCGCTCTATCACAAGAAGTATTTGATTGCAAAAACTTTTTTTTATTTGAAGCATCGTTCTTGCTTGCAGAAAAATTATTTTTGATTGAAAAAGGAAAAAGTTTTGCATTCGACTAAAAAAAAACAAATGTACCTCCATAGTTGACTAACTTACCGTGCCTTGAATAAAGACTCCCTTCAAGTGGGAAAGCCATGTGCGGTTGCTCTCTCCTTTTTCACCAACCAGTTTGATGTAGACGTTGTTCATCGTGGTGGAATTTGCGATGTTGTGTGTGTGGACAGTCACAAAGTATTTTGCCATGTTGACTCTGAAATGTATATATATTATGAAAGGCTAATCTGCGCAGACTGCTCACCAAACTATTTTATTCAGTGTGTAAACCAAGCAAAATACTTGCATGATATTCATTGGTCCATTTCGATATAAGTAAGCATTTTAGGCAGCATATTTCTATTTGAATAACGTTTCCAAAGCCACACTAATTTTAAAGAGATAAACCATACGAGCAATTACAAAGTGTAATCCCAGCCAATGTTTTACTAAAATGTAAATGTTATGACTTTTTAAGTGTTTACATGCATGAAGCATTTCTAAGTGATTTTATTCAAGAATAAATGGGTACACAGCATTCATTTATAAGTCCAACTACAGTAAAGACAAATTGAGATATTTCCCTTGAGGCAAATACGGCATTTAAATAACAGTAGGGTGACATTTTGCCCGATGGCGGTGAGCAAATTAGCATAACATTTCAAACAGAAAGGAATGATATCCAATGTACATGGTATCCAAAACACTAACTGCCAATTGCATTATGGGACATTACATGCAATATAGCCTACTGACCTCAAGTTCATCATATTGTTACGATTACTCGATTAGAGACCATTGTTGCAGATTTCATTCACTTTTTTCCACAGCTGTACACTTTTGCTCAATTAAAATGTCTCCCATATCATAATTTCCTTACCTTTTTGGTCGAGAGTTTCTATTGCGCTGTTAAGTGGTCCTTAAGTGTAATGATTATTTTTAGTACTGCTCTTTTTATACCTGTCTGTTGGTGGGTGTACAATCATATATTCATAACTGGGTGGTACTTATCACCATTGATCTTAACATTGTAACTTCAATTTTATTGGTAGTGCTGATAGCCAACTGTTGCTCAATCAATTTCTTTAAAATCCGAGGTAATGCCTCTTGGTAATGCAAAGCATATTTTGCAGAAGTCCCATGTAAGAAATTTGGTTCTCACGCAGGTTGTATGAAACATTACCAAACAGGTTTACACAAGTCTTGTATAGCCACCAGCTTGCATCTACTGCCTACATCCTGTATGTGGAAATTCCATTGGAAGTGTGAGGCACACAATTTCTTTCTGGGTGCAGTACCTCTCTCCTAATCATGTTAAGACAAATCCAAATATGTCAAAGAGGATGCTGGCATTCTGTTCAGACATTAAAAGTTGCAGGGACAGCGGAATTTAATCTCTTGAGAAAAACTTCACCATGTCCATATTGTACTCCTGCAGAACAAATACAGGACACAGAGGTCTGAACCAAGGTAAAATCAGGTCCAATTCATGGAAATGATGGAGCTAGGTTTTTAGTGGGCTTAGAGTATGGGTCATGAGGGGCCCATATACATAGTTACTGATTAACAGAGTCCACTTTGTAATTACACCTTCCTTCTCACATCCTGCTGATGACTGATTGGCAGTGACAGCTATGCCTCTCTGCAACCACTCCACTGCGGTTTAGGGAAAGTTGAAAAGCGAGGCGTGTCCTTCGACGCACATCTTGCCAAGCCGTTCTGTCTGTTATCACACTGATCAGTTAACCGGGATGCAAGTCAGTACAAACAGATGGTGGGAAAGACTTCACTTCAGAGACAGAAGACTTACAGATGTTATGAACTGGCTTGACCTCTGCCCTTTAGTCTTCAATTAAGGCAGATTGTCTTATCGGTTATGCAAACACAATGCTGACAATTTGCAGAGTCAGAAACGTACTTGTTGCTTTAATGCTACGACTTCTCACCAAGCACATACAGCATATATACAGTACAGTACTGCGACATATCAAAAAGGAGGGACTTCTACATACAATGATCTAAAACAAAAAGTATATAACACCACAATCCAATCTTTTATAATGTGTTAGAATACCTTTTACCAACAGAATGCCTGTTGGTAAAAGATCCCTTTTGCTAGTGTGGGCTGGGCTGAGTTTGATGGGCAGCTTGTGGGCATGGTCACAGGTCAGATCTGGGGGGAGGGGACAGTGAGGAGGCCAGTGTGCTTCATCTTGTTGATGCCTCCATCCAGAGTGGCCACCCGGGGGTAGTTCACCTTCACCAGGTGGGTGGCAAACTGTAGGGACACACACCAAGGCAAACCATTACCAACATGAAACATTCATCATCAGCAGCTACTCTAGGGCAGACAGCAGGGTAATGAGGCCCAGATCAGAGTCAGTTGTTGAATTTCATGTTTTTCCCCACTTAGGTCATTAAACAAATGGTCATAAGAGCGACTTACACGGCACGTTTTCATACCCCCCCCCGTCCTGGGGTAGTGGGATTTGAACTCAGACCTAGCATTGTTAACTGGACGCTCTACCCAGTGAGCTACGCTGTGTTCAAACATGCCTGAACAGATGCTGTAGAAACACGTTTCCAGTTTTGCATGCAGAGATGTTTGGCACACACTCTATAAATGCCCCCCCCTCCCCCCCCGACTAAAACCACCTCCCTTACCCTCCTGTTCAGTCTGGCCTTCCTTTCCCATTCAGCGTAGCTCAACACTCATCCAGATATTGGGGATCCAGCGTTTCTATTCTATTTTAATGATATTGTTGTTCAACAATTTTATCATGCTGGCGTGGGTGTCCTTGTTTTAGGCTGGAGAAGAGCAGGCAGTGAACCCACATTCATCATCTAATTCATTGGAGATTGTGACCTTGCAGTCCTTCTTCAAACCGCATTTTTCAAATGTTTGCCAGCCAGGTCAGAACACATTTCCCAGTTAAATCCGGTTACATCTCCTCAAACAGTGGAGTGACAGAATGAATCACAGGTGCTTTAATCATAATGACAAAGAGCTGACTTGTGTCTCGCGAGCACAAACATCAACTAACACGTGCACGCGCTTGCAAACACGAACACGCACAATCGATTTCTTTTTGGTTCAGCGATGATCATACTTTCAATATTTCATGAAAATCCTGAAAGTGGACTGTCACAGACTTCAGCTGAAATCTCCAAATGAGCAAGGATCTTCCATCAGGCCCAGAGGCAGAGATGGTCGGGACCGAGAAGGGAAAGTAAGAGTCCATTTGCTAAGTTAAACCTCACACGGCAGCCGGAGAGAAACTGAGAGGGAGGGTGAGAAAGGATCGAGACAAAGGAATATGAAAAGTGAAAAGTGCAAATACAGTAGGCCGCATGAGTATTCACACGTCATGCTGGGCTAAATCCAAAATTGATTTAACTGTGCTTTTTTGTGATTTATCTAAAGAGAGAAAAAGTGAAATGTGAAAGTCAAATTTGGATTAACAAATAACAAATGAAATCAACTAAAAGTGATTTATTATGTACCACCCCCCCGCACGCCCCCAAGATGGATAAAAACTGAGTATGGATCGACCACATCATAGTGACTCCAGCTTTTAGAGGAAGCCAAGAAGACTCAGTGTTGCAACAGCTGCAGAAGGTGTTTCTAAAACGTACGGACTCGAGGGGGGTGAATGTTCACTGAAGTGGAGTACACACAGTGTAACCCAACAAAATGTGAAACTGGAAAAAAGAAAAACACAGTGTGATGAAAACGGATGCAATCCACTGTAGGTACGTAGGAGGGGAAAGAAAGGACAGGGGTAAAAGAGAGAATGAGGTGGAGAAAGAAGAAAAGAGAGCAAGTGAAAAGCCGAGAGCAAGAAATAGGAAAACTCACAACCCCGGGACTGCAACAGTAGGACACATTCTAAGGAAGCAGTTAGACTGGGCTTTAAACTGAAGCATGGTATGATGCTCACTCTCCATACACCCATTCATCCTCACGTGACACCTGAAAACCGGTAATCTCCCTGCTCAAAGCAGATGTTACATCCATTCATGTTTAAATCTCAAATTTATACGCAGCCACTGTAAAGGACAACAAAAAAGAAGAGGTTAAAGTAAGGAAGGAGGAGAGCTTGCTTTTCACACTACCTAGGGGGCACTAGTCCCTGGTGGGGTACAAGGGGAGACAAGATGACTGGAGAAAAGGCGATGTATCGGTGATAGTGGCGTTGGATTAAAAAGGCCAATCAGCATAGGGTTTTCATCTATTCTAGAGCAGGGATGGATACAGTCCTCAGGGTCCTGATTGGTGTCCATGCTTGACTCCAAAAATCAACTAATCGTGATCGGTTCAGAATGCAGTTAAAGACGTTTACGCTTTTTTTTTAGCAGATCAGTCTGTATTTTTCATGCTAATATCATGTTATAGATGTGTCTAGAATGTTTTGTTTTATAATTTCTATGACAATGATCCCAACCAGCAATATACGTGAAAAACATGAAAAAGGCCACCCAAACACAACAATGTTGAAACAAAAAAAATCCTCTGCAGATTTTATACGCTTTAGATTTTGTGCAAATTAAACTGTCCTTCAGAACAGGAAGTATTGGATATAGTTGAAATATTTCTTAGTGTTTAGCCTTCAAACTGCAGAACACACAATAAAAAAGCATGGTCAGAGGAGGTGGCCTAGGCTGGCTCGAGGAGTCTAAGGTTTGGTACACTATTCCATTAAATTCTACCTGGTAGGTCGCTCCTACCAAGAGAAGTGATCTCCTTCCTTATCTCTTTTCACACGTTCACTTGGCACCGGTATATCCTTACATGCTCCATCACTGCTATGTGGATGAAACTCTACTATCTTTCCTTCTGACACCCAGGTAGTGATTTGGACGCGCTCCAGTTGGAGCTCGCATCCACTACAAGAAAATGGGGCTCGCCCACTGAGCAGCAACAGAAAACTACCCATCACCAAAAAGAATTTAAGGTAGGGTGGTGCTTCATCCCAGGTCACACTAGAGTGAACCATTGTTATATTCAGTCCTCCACCTCAGGCAGTCAGTGTGAGATTTAACAACACACCTGAATTAATCCAGCTCAATCACTAAAAATGATGTTGTTACTGTGTTCAAAATTCAAAAGGTCAATGACCTGCCATTTACATCATGAACAGAGATCTGTTAGCACTCTTTGGGGACTGGAATGAGTTGCTCATCCTGGATTTGGAGGAGGAAGGAAATACTGCAATAAGCGTCTGTAGCCTTAGGCTATATCTCCGGTCTGATAATAAACAAACCGAGATCTCAGGGCTACCGTACAGTCTCTCAGCTGATGTGTATTCTGGTGTGAGATTTCACTACTTATTTCTATGGGTTTTGGTCGTTCAAATACATATAGCACCATTATTTTAGCACAACATAATTTAGCACAGCACAGACTGCATTATCTAATGGAGAGTTTGGCAAAAACTTCTCCTAAACGTTTCCCAGCCTACTAGAGTAGTGCAGGTTTTACAATGTGTTTGGCAGTTAAAGAGGAAGTTTCTGTTTTTGCAGTGCGTAGTAAAGCTATTTCACAAAATTCTATCAAATCGCTTTGGTGGGAGGACCGCAAAGTAACCCTCAGATGGCCTAGCTGTGCAAGCTCGTCCCTGCTCTCGCTGTGAGAAGTGAGAAAGTTGCATGCATAGAGAGACAGTCCGACGATTACTTCAAGCGATTTGTGAATGTACAACCCTGTTTCCAAAAAAGTTAGGACGCTGCGTAAAATGCAAATAAAAACAGAAGGCAGTGAGGTGCAAATCATTTATCCCTATACTTAATTGAAAATAGTACAAAGACAACATATCAAATGTTGAAACTGAGAAATGTTATTGTTTTGTGGTAAAATATATGCCCATTTTGAATTTGATGCCCGCAACACGTTTCAAAAAGGTTGGGACATGGGCCTGTTTACCATTGTGTTGCATCACCTCTTCTTTTACCAATACTCTGTACCAATACTCTCCTTTAGCATTACACAACTTTTCCAGTCTTTTGTTGCCTCTGAAGTTGCTAACATCAAATTCAAAGTGGGCATTTATTTTTCAAAAAACAAAATTTCTCAGTTTCTACATTTGATATTTTGTATTTGTACTATTTTCTGTTGAATATAGGGTTTAAATGGTTTGCACATCATTGCATTCTGTTTCTCTTTATAATTTACATAGTGTCCCAACTCTTTTGGAAACAGGGTTGTATAAACATTTTTTATATTTGTTGTTATTCCCCTTTGACCTTTAACCCCACCAAGAGGGGACCCAAACCAGTGCAGGTTTGATTGATCCATAAAGCCGGCTCAGGATTAATTTAGGGATTTGGGGATTTTTCAGTTTTCCCAAGGAGAACACAGATTTTGTCCTCTCATCTGAGGTCGAAATGGCCCAAGGTGACAAAGTTGGCCATTTTCAAAGTTTGGCTTCTTTCCTTAGCAGTCCTAGTTGGTATTCCTAGTTCAGGGGTTATACTCCTGATCTGATCCTCTTATCCACACATTGATGGGGGGGGCAACATCTCCACCCCTCAAATCAGTGTGACAGAATCCCACCTGTGAGAGAGAATTAGTTATTTCTTTGTGGGTTCTGGCTGCTTTCATCCACTTGTTTTCACAATTAATTTTCAGTGTGGAAAATAAGACAATAATTACTCATATGTAAGCAAGATATGTCCATATCCAGGGTATTTAATCCCAAATGAGAAAGAGGAAGTTGTCTACACCATCTGTCAGAGCAACACTAATGGATGAGATAACTGAATAGGGCCACAGGGTGGTTAAAGCATCTGACCAGAAACCGAAAGGTTGATGGATGGAACCCCTGAACCAGCAAGATGGAAAATCTGTCATTCTGTTCATGAACAAGGAAGTAAACAGTAATTGCTTCCAGGTTGTTTCTGTTAAAGAGAATGTGTTGTCAGTCATACTAAACTAATGGTACTTTTTTTGTGTGTGTATTTAAAGTATTAAGTGAACCAAATACTTTAAACCAAACTCAGTTTTCTGACATGTGTTTGCAACAATAAAGACCTTAAAGACACAGTATAAGTAACAGCAAGACCAAAGGGTAGTCACATTTCTGAAAAATACCTAAAAGTCCATCAGTCAGGGGTGTAAGTTAGAAGTGACAAGTTTTAAAATAATTAATGCAATATTGCTTTGTCATTCAGAAAATGGACCTGTGCTACAGGCTCAACCACAATGCATTTACAAAGTGAGCTACGTGTCAACAATGTCAATATAAATTAACGATTTTATACAGCAAAAAAAATAGACAAATCATACTTTTAGGCTTCATTTGGAAAAACAGTGAGCACAGACATATGGCAAGAACAGCCTCTCCCCACAAACAGAAAGACAGTATTTAGAAAAAGATTAGGCTCGGGGAAAACACATACTGTTGTCATACCTGATGAAACGAGCCATGACTTCAGTATGATGTCTGTAGAGCATCGGAAGGTGAGACTAACCGAATCAGGTTCAGTCTGGGTTGTCAAACTGGCAGGGGGACTCAATTATTTACTCATTGTGCACCCCTTAGCAGCAGACAAAGTTTTATTTTGTGTTTGCTATTGTGTGTGTTACTTCTCTCACCATTGCGGCGCTCTTCATGGAGTGTCCGATGACCACGATGACACGGCCCCTGAAGCTCTGAAGAGTGCCCGTGGCGGGACACTGCGCCAGCTCCCCGTCGGCAGAGAAGGCCGTGCTGTAGGGGATGTTGACGCTACCGGAGATGTGACCTCGGCCAAAGCTGGACACGCTGAGGGTTAAGGGGCGGGCTTCAACAAGGACACCTGGTCACACATTCACACCATTTATCACTCTCATCGGTAGCAACTTCGGTGAGCAACTTCGGTCGCCTCCAGTGTTTTAAACCAGCCCCCTTTGAGCGGCCTACCAGTCTAGGTGAAAGCCCTGGTACATGGGTCCACGTGAAGTCCACCACGAATATGACAATGTACTTTTGACTGTTCTAATTATGTCGCTAAGCAGTTTATAATAAGCAATAATGCAACTCAGGGGTTTGTGGTGTATGTTCAATACACCATGACTACAGGCTGTGATCCAGGCGCACGTGGAGCCGTGCATTCGAATAATCCATAGCCATATACCATTCCCCCATGTGTCTTATGGGATTATTATGAACGGCTGATTTCTCTCCCTTACAATGTTAAGTGCCGTTCGGCTAACGAATGAACCAATTCCGTGTCAGTTTAAACTTTTGGAAGATTTCGAAATGTTTTACATGTGTCCGGTGGGGACAGTGAGATTGAAAGTCTGTCCAGTCCCTCACCCTGATACAGGTCCCTGCCGTTTAAGGCTGCTGTAGCAGCAGGAAATGACCGAGTGGAGTGAAGAGTACAGCAGACCGCAGTTTCACTTTTATGGTCTTAAGATAGTGCAACTGGACATAATTTGAGGCTCCAGCACCGTGATGAATGTCAGGCTGCGTATGCAGTTGCCTCAAATTTACAGGCAATACATTCCCCGGGCCTGTGTTCACACCGCCAAGCTATTATATTCTCCATAAAACACAAGGACATATGGTGGACGACTCCCGTTGAGGGCAAGCTAGCACACGGAGCCAAGGCCGTGGGAGGTCGCTAGCTCCATTCAGCGTAATTGCAGACACCGCTAAAAAAATTTCTTACACGCGGTTAGAAGTAAAACATGCTCGACATCCACAATGTGGAGAATTATACCATCTCATTTTCAATCAATCTTTTAATAAATCATTTCGCAACCTCTAATCGGGGATGATGAAAACTACAGGACAATACATCAGTGATAAAATAAAAATGCAACTATTGGCAGAGACCCCCCCCCCCAACACAAATAGCTTGACTGTACGAGTCAAAGTGTCCAGCCTGGTCTGACAGACCGGCAGAGCCTACCGAGAACGTTTCATCGTATCTATGAGATAGCAGACACTGCGGTTGGCAAAGACAGTCTCCAGAAAAAAAAGAGGGAGGCGGGACAAAAGAGGAGAAACGGTAGAGGAAATGGACAGCCAGACAAAATAAAATGACAATCTCGGTCTGCGGGGGACTGGGGACTGGGAGAGTGTTAAAATTGGCATAATGAAAGAAAAGACATGCGCTGAGGGAAAAGTGAAAACTGGATGATGAGAGAGCAAGGGGTAGAACAAAAAGAAGACTCATAATTGAATAATCATTCTCCATATAAAAATGAAAAGAAAAAACAGCTCCATTTCCGAGTGTGCTTATCAACATTATCGCTATATAATTTTAACAGTGCTCTGCTGCTTTCCTGGAGCTATTAGGCCACATATTTCATTATTCCAGAGAATGGAGAGGCCATTAAATATGGTTACAGTTACAATAACTACTGCATGATAAACATACTGTTACATTTCTATTTATGAGACTTGAGCTAGCGCATCTTTGCTCTGGAGCCACTGAATCTAGGGAACGCTATAAACAAAATCAACAGTGTGCTAAAGGTAACACCAAAAGCTCAAGTCCTGGATCTCGGGAATAGCTTTAACAGGTGTGGGATGTGAACACTGGATTGCTGTGATCAAATTAATAACGAATCAACTTCTTTTAGGACCAAGGTGAGACCCAGAACCATGGTCTATCCTTGAGCATGATGATCAGCATGCAGTGTGGCCTGGGGTAGGCAGCTTTAAGTGGGCCAAAACCTTCTTTGTTCTTCTGGGTCAGGCGCCCTGGGGAAGCCTTGTCTATCAGTAATCGTTAGAAAAAAGAGAATTTAATCTGAGGGATGAGGGTTGCCAGATATTCCCCCAACTAATCCCCAATGATAATGGAGATTTAACTCCCCCTTAAACAATTACCATTCCGCTGATCTCCAACAATCACTCTTAAGAGAGTGGCTCACTTTTAGGATGAAAGAGCATTACATACTGCAGGAAATTCGAATCCTGCCTGTGAACCTGCTAGTGAAACACAGCCAGAAGAAAACAACTACAACCAGAAGAAAACAAAATGTAATCTGTGCACAAAACTGTGTTTTTCTATGACATTTTGAACTTTTTTTGGAATGGCCAAGAAGGATTACTAGGTTATAGAATCTGGCAACATGTTTTAATTCTAAGGGATTTAGCAGTGGTATTCACGGGTGTGTGTGTGGTCTACTCACTTGAGCATACACACAAATGCCACAAATCTAACCATTCATCCAACCACAAATTGACAGGCATTCCAAATCTTTTCATTCCTCCCAGAAGGTATTGCATTTAAGTAGAATTTCGCTAGTTTAATTAGGTTTAACAGGTTAAATTGTGATTCTAATAAAATCCCACCGACACCACATTCTCCCTTCCAATTTGATTGGCTCTTATCCAAGGTGACATTGTTTGGCTGTTAAAATGTACCAGATGGGTTCACACCCATTCATATGACGGGAGGATTTTCTTTAGAGACTTCAACACCATTACCTTACACAAGGTCAATTCCAATACGGACAGTCTCACTTTAAAATTCTCCTGACTGACAGGCAGGTGAAAGTGGCTTCTCGTATAAATCAAATAAGACTCACACCTCTGAAATGTGAATTTCAGGAGTATTCCTCCACAATGTAACTAAAAAGTCCAAAAGGGATGTCTGGCTAGAAACTACTTCAATCAGTTCAATGCCTTAGAAGCCAACATCAACAGATATTGGCAAAGGACAGACCATTTATCAGTAGGTATAACAAGCTTGGAGGTATGCAGCTGACAAGGGGAAGGAGTGATGCTAGAGGAGGTGTTGTTACATTAGTCCACTCAGGAACAATTTGCAACGGATGTAATTAAACAAACCCATTAAAGGTTTCTAACATGCTACGGGTTGGTTAATAAGCAAGCAAAATGGATTTGTCTTAGACCCAGTCCTCCATGCTCTCAGAGGGGAGCACATGAGGGAAGCCAGTTCTGCTACACGGCGCCAGTGCCATTCACCCAAAAAGTATACAAACGGTCATGTGAAAACGTTAGTACACCCCAAGGAAAGTTGTCTTTTATTTGTTACCTACTCAAATATGTGGACATTAGAGCTAAATTCGAACCACGTACACTGATGAACATAACCCAATATAATAAATCACAAAAGAAAACTTTTAAACCAGTTATGCAATTAAAATAAACAGAAATGCAATTTCCTTATGCGGACAAATTTAGTACACACCTACTTTTAACATAACATAAAATTACTACAACTGGAATCAGGTGGACAAAAACAGGTGCTAATGATTAGAAAATCATTTGAGAGTATCTTGCGACGATCCAGTCTTCCATAATGATTAGAAAACTTGTTCTGGTTTGGTCTTAACCATATGTGTGGTAACACCATGCCAAGATCAAAAGACCAATCCGAGGCCCTCATAAGAAAGGTTATTGTCTGAGAACACCACTTCTAACACTGGTTAAAAATTCCAGGATCGGAGCGCACGTTTGATCAATAAATTCAATCCTGTCCACCATTGTCATTTGCGTGACCCGTTTTTAGCCCCCTGCAGGACCTGGCCGGGGAGTGTTAATCCTTTTAGAAAATACCTGCATTCCTGTTGCAGAAATATTATTGGCAATACTTTTTAATCCTTGATAGTGACATTAAGCTTGCTTTTTCCTTCCTCTTTCTGGCACGGGTATGGGTTAATTCACCTACATTACCCACGCCTTGCCATAAACCGTCTTGATTTAATTTAATTCTGTCTATTCACCAGCTTTCCACAAAGAACTCATCATTAAATCATTAAATCATACTTCTGTTTTTGAGAGAACAGCACCAAACTTTTCAATCGAAGAACCTAACCACCTTTAGATTATAATTGAGTGGAGTGCCATTTTCCCAAATTTTCTTTAAAGATCTTCTCCTGCTAACAAATGACCAGCAGGTGACGTCTTGCTGACGAGTTATATCATAAATCTGTTTTTTTCATAGTTCATAAATAATAACTAAATTAATTAATTGCTATCAAAATACCAGGCGCCACTACTCTACATCTAAATAAAGAGAAGATATATTTCCAAGCACTAGCAGTAGATCGGCAGTCGTCGGGCTTCTGGCTTGTCACACCGAACCGGGCTTAGATCAGTGACTGCCTGGCCGGGGAGAGAGCTACGTGACCGGCGGTGACTCCCGGTGGTGCGCTCCATGCCATAAGTGATGCCGTGTTATCTTGTGTTACTGGCCTTGGCGGAGTCTCCAAAGAGCAGTCGGCTGCTTAGATATGCTTTCCACCTCTAGGCTGCGTTGGTGTTGTGTTGCACCACAAGCCAAGTCTGAAAACCCAGTGTCCGTCGGGAAAAAGTGGCGGTTCGTTAGGATCCATCAGCTCCACTGTAATAGCCATGTCTGTTCAAGAGGTGGGCATTGGATCAAAGACTCTGACAGACCAGGGAGGGATATAAAACAAGCTCACTCCTCACTGTGTGTGTGTGTGTGTGTGTGTGTGTGGCCAAGCGCGGACTTTATTTAAGACTGCGCTGGTGTGCGCGTCCGTATCAGTGGATTTGCCAGTAATTTACAGCTTATCAAATTTCAAAAGAAAACGACTAGACTGAATTGCCTCGAGGTCAAACGTGTCTGAGGACACAATAAAACAATAACCTCCCAACAAACTACCAACATCCCAAAGAAATACCCGGTCGCGCTCCCGGCAAGGCTGTTACACTGGTGGTGATAGACCCCTAACGATCTGCCGCGCTTTCCCGAGGGACTGGGTTTCTAACACAGACACTCCGAAACGCAGCTAGTAGAACCGGCATAGTGGGTCTTCCGTCTTGGTATGTGGCACACCCAACACCGCCCGAAGGTGAAAGGCATATTTAAACAGCGGACCACTCTCTGCAGGCACAGCCAAGGCCAATAAGGCATGCATTTATTCTGGCGGTACAGTCTTTTACGCCACGCTATAAATCCCACTACATAGGAAAGCATAACACACCGGCTGTTTTTCTCCTTGTGTGTTGCCGTGGCAAAGACAAAAACAGCCTCCAGGTGAATGAGGAGGCATGTTTTAATAACTGTCCCGGAAGACCTGCCCGCTATGTGTTCGCTAGCTCCTTGCTGCTGTTGCCGGCCGAGTTCATTGTAAAAGCGCTTTGTGACAACAGCTCAATCAATCAATTAATCAAATTTATTTATAAAGCCCTTTTTACATCAGCAGTGGTCACAAAG
>JACXGI010005173.1:32616-48841 GCA_016801175.1 Esox masquinongy | reverse complement strand
GCGTGGGGCTCTGTCCGTGTATGGGGGAGGAAGGGGAGCGTGGGGCTCTGTCCGTGTTTGGGGGAGGAAGGGGAGCGTGGGGCTCTGTCCGTGTATGGGGGAGGAAGGGGAGCGTGGGGCTCTGTCCGTTTATGGGGGAGGAAGGGGAGCGTGGGGCTCTGTCCGTTTATGGGGGAGCTGTGCTGACATGGCGTTTGTTTTTTTAGTGTTAAGTTATTGACACTAAAAATCTTTTTTGATTATTAAATAACTCCAGTAATGTGCAAAATTCTTAAGCCACTGAAAAATGCAAATTAAAGCCATTTATATGAGTGATAAGTGTTTATTGGAAAAAAAAAACAAAATTAATGCAGTTAAAACAGAAATATTACATTAATACAATGAAAATAGAAAACATACTGTGTTCTTAAAACAAGACAGGCATCAATGTACTTCTCACAAAATCTTCTGCTGACACACTGGTGTCTTTGTGACTTATTGGTCTGTAAGACTGTCTTCCATTGACTTTCTGACAATGACTAGGGTCTTTTTGCGCACTGCAGTCTCTTCTACTTGTTGCCTTTCTACAAGAATGGATTCTTAGCTGCCACACACTCCATTTTCTTTTCTTAGTCTTCATCTCAGGGTCTATGACTCTGCCAGATGCTGAGAAGGCACTTTACTGGATTTCCTTCTGTCCCTACAAGCAAGTGAGCTTCAAGTACTGTTCATCAGATACAAGCAGCTTTTTAAAAGTCCAGTTAGGCAAGCTATTGAGATGTTGTATTGAGAAGTGCCTTGTTGATTCAAAACTATGATTTTATGTCTGTCATACTGTGTTAGTTTAGGTATTTCTAAATCTCTCCACAGAATCTGGTTACCAAACGCCACCAGCATAACTGATTCAACTTAATTAGGTGTTAATATGCTGAACCAGGTGTGCTATTGGTGGAATAAAACAAAATAGATGAGAAGCCCAGGGTCCCCTAAGGAGAGGTTTGGGAATCAAACCTGTGTTCTTCCAGCCATCTTACAAGATAGCAGTTGTGGACAACACGAGGAGAGAGTTGAGACACACCTTGTTGTGAATAGTGAAAGGCAAACTGAAACCTGCATTATGTTCAAAACTAAAATCAATTTTTGACAGGGTATGCAACCAACCTTACAAATGATTTAATAATGCATTTTATGTAATGAAATAAAGATGACTGTAATCGACTTTCTTTAATGATGTGCGGGTCTCTTCGTATCTGCACCAGCAGGCTCAGGAACAGTTTCTTTCCATCCACTGCAACCCTGCTGAACTCTGTGACCCACTAAGCATACCCCCCCCCCCCCCTTAGGGACCTTGTTGCACTACTCCCTTTGTACTGTTGGACTCTGACACTGCCTTGCAAAGTCTGATAATGGACGATTTCAGGAGTTATGTGTCTACCTGGGGAACCTCACTACTGCTATCCCTGCATTTTAGTTGCACATGCACCTTGCACATTCAATTTGCCTTCACTGCACATTTAGAATTGACATCGTACTTGCATTTTTCGGTTGTTACATATATATATCTACCTCAGGACCTCATTGCTGCCATCTCTGCATCCGGGTTGCTTATGCTACCTTACTCCTTCAATTTGCCTCGTTTGCACATTTAGAATGTCATTTAGAATTGGCATTTCTACCCACACAACTATTATCCCACTTCTAACATACACTATACTTAAAACTTGTACATTTTTCTGCCCTCCTCTATTTGCCTTAATTGCTAAGTGAGAATTGCCATTTGTACTGCATTTGCCCTCATTGCACATCTATACATTCCACTTGTAATATATATATATACTTGTACATTTCTGCCCTCTTCTATTTGCACTTCTGGTTAAGTGCTAACTGCATTTTGTTGTACTGTACTTGTACTTGTTCAAAAAAAGTTGAATCAAATCTAAATAATCCTCAAAAAGCACTAATAGCACAACACACGTGTGTGTTTGTGGGCGTGCATCCATACGTGAGTGCACTTTGCTGGCCTCAAAACTTTGTGTGCAACTCATACTTGTAGAATAAGAAATTTAGTAGACAGATGTGGAAGTTGTTTTAGGGAGGCTATCATGAGTCTCTGAGTAGTCTGACACTCAATCCTCTTCCTGTTAAACGTCTGTCCTTGAGGACTGAGGAAGTCTGTCTGCCTTTTCCTCGTTCCTCTGTCCTGCCAACTGTTTGAATAGGTTTTTACTGTTACTGTCTCCTGTGTAGGATAATTGTCTCGCTTCGATTGCGTCATTATGCACCTCAAGCATCTCCCAGAGGTATCTGTCTTGTGAATCATGGAAATCATATCTAAGAATCTAGATATTGCTCATCCGCCTAACACTTGCACCTCAGTTCTGAAAATCAAGGCTCTCTAATAACTATCTTTGCTATAACATGGAATATATGTTTTTAGTTAGCTAATAGACTGTAGCAAAAAAGACATTAAGTCCCAATAGGTGGCAGAACAGGGGTTCCAGAGAGATTAGTTTTTTTCTGAATGGCCATACAGAACCTAAGCTAGTTTGCTAGCTGGGGTATGAAGTTGTATAGCAACAAGGTGAAGGGACTGTTCTCTGAAAACTACCTGTGTCTGGTTTTGGCTGCTAGCACTGGTGTAACTTGATAGCTAGCTTGAGGATTGTGTATTTATTCAGTGTGTGAACTAGTGATGTTAGCATCCCCTTTGGGTTTAGAGACTTGCTTAGCAGAGCTAGCAAGTAAACAATCTAGCTGAAATATTAGCTTGCACATTTAACATTTTGTAAATGCTGGTACCACTACACAGCAAAAAAGATATGTCGTATCAAGTATATTTATCTTGTTTACAGGTTAAAAATCTAACCATCCTTAAAAAAGGTACTTTTTCCTTAACATATTAAAGTTGTATTCGATAATACTGCTTTGTTTTAGAAAATATGCCTTGAATATCAAGCAATTTGTTTTGTTCTATTGGCAGATTATTTCACTTATTTCAAGCAAATATCTCCTCAAATATAGTTAAATGTTTTTATTTTTATAAAGAGATTTTTACAGTTTATGCTTTGCTAGATATAGAATGTGATGTTCTCTGTGCTCTGTGAGTGTAAAAGTGTAAAATTCAACCTTAGTTAATGATTCAGTGAAATTGGTATATTATAGTTCTATATTTCATACTTAAACCCTCAATTAAATCAGCCACTAAGATCATGGCTTATGTTTTGCATAATGTTTTAAAGCTTTGTCATTTAAAAACAAATCATCTTATGTTATTATACATTGTTAGTGAGAGACAGAGAGTGATTGTTAGTGACACTTGGGAATCTGAAATACCCAAAAGGCCTAATAGATGTGTTGTGATAGCTTACATAATGTATTTGAATGTTACCAACATTCTGGCAGTCTAGTAGTAAACTTATGCTTTCTGACCTGGTAGTGTGCTGTCTATCAAATGCATCTAGTTAGGTTAATTAGACCTGCTGTAAGTCACCTTGTTCAAGACTTTAATGTACTGTTTTTCTCCTCCCCTTCTCCACCTGTTTTCCACCTCTCAACACCATTTTCTCCTCCTCTTCTCCCCCTATTACCTATTCCTGTCTTCAGCATCTGTCTTTACTCATTCTGCTTTTAAAAACAAGTGAAGGGACAACCCTAGGACCGTGAACAAAAAATTAAGACCAAACAGCTCTCCTTCTAACCTCTCAGAGATCTGAGAAAATTGCAAAAACACAGGGGAAACAATTTGATTGCTACCCCCATTGAGATCCAGACCCATAGAGAGATGTCGTCTCTAAAACCACTTCTCCAGATAATCACACAGTTAGTATCAAAGGCTGCAGAATGCTTTCATCAACCAAGAGCATCAACCAGATATCTGGCATTGCAGTTTTTTTGACCATAGCCCTATGGGCACTACGAGGTACGTAGATCAGTTTCGTACACAGTTTGGCAGATGTAAAAGGGAGTGTGGATCCTAATGCATTTACATTTGATTCATTATGCAGATTATCTTATCCTTATCAACTTAGTCATACTGCGGCCAATAACAGATGATCCACAAACAATCAGAATTAGAAATTGCAATCAAGCGAGAGTCAAATAAGAGGTGAGATCTAAATACTCAGTGAATGTAGACATAAATATTAGTTGCTGTGGTTGACGTTAGATGAGCTCTGTTTAAAAATGGCGTAGGAATGAAAACACTGTATGACGTGTGAATGTGGATCTGTTAGTCAGCGTGTATGTGAGGTGAGTGCATGTGCGCTATGTCTCTGATATGTGTTGCCCCCCCCATTTATACCATATAGGGTACTATTTATACCATATAGGGTACTATTTATACCATATAGGGTACTATTTATAGCATATAGGGTACTATTTATAGCATGTAGGGTACTATTTATAGCATATAGGGTACTATTTATAGCATATAGGGTACTATTTATAGCATATAGGGTACTATTTATAGCATATAGGGTACTATTTATAGCATATAGGGTGCATTTCTGATGCCCCTTTCCTTACTATCCCTGTACCCCTCAGTGTCACCAATGAGTCAGCTGATTCCTGCATGTCCTTTTCAGGTGCAGACCAAGACTTTCATGTCTGTCTAGTGAAGACCGCTACTTTCATGTGAGCCTGTCTGGGGGGGAGATTGCAACACATTACCCTGGGTTTGTTTAGACGGTCAGTTAGGGAGGGTAGTCAAACGCAGGCCACACACAAACCAATGGAGAGAGAAAACAGCTGGTAAAGAAAGGCAAACAAGGATAGAGAGGATAGAGAGAGAGGTAGAACTGGATAACAAGGCGAATGTATGGGTCAAGTGACGGTGTGTGTGTTGGGAAAGAGAGGGCTTGTGGAGTAGCTTGGCTTGGCTGACTCAGGCGTCTAGCTGTGTGTTCAGTGAAGGAAGTGGACGTGGAACGATTGTTATGAAAAGAGAGAGCATATAGGAAATAGCACTTAGTGAGGCCTCTGTGAATGGCTGCCAGGTCAGGAAGCATAAGTGTGAGCCTTGGCCCCCACTCTGACACACACACACACACACACACACACACACACACACACACACATATAAAAACACAGACTCAGACACACACTGTTTCACTCTGTCTCTATGTCTTGCTTTCTCCATCTGTTCTGCTTTCTCACTCCTCTTCATTGTCACTCCTCCCTGGCTGTTCACATAACCCAGTCCTCCAGAGGGAGAAGTGGGGATGCAGGGAGGGTGAGAGGGAAGAGGAGGATGAAAAGAGAGGAGAATGAGGAGGCGGGGTGAGAAGAGAGGAGGACGGGGCATAGGTCTCAGAGGGCAACAGAGCTGGCTCCCTGAAATAGCTCAGGATAAACAGCAGCTAGCCTGGGAACCAAACATCAGCTCTGGTCCCTGTGCCACAGACGGGCTCCCCGACGGCCCCTATTCCCTATATAGTGGTCTACTTTTGACCAGGGCCCCTAGTGCCATTTTGGAAGCAGACACAGTGAGCCAACTCTCCTCTCTGCCACAGGCTGGCTTCCACATGCATGGATCCATCCAGAAGGGTAAACCAGTGGTATATGAGGAGAAATCAAACTACCCTCTTACTATCCTAGTTAGTCAGTGACGCATCTGCTCCACACTCTCAGAAAACAGGATTTTCGACAACTGATTTGGGTTCTGTGAAGAACTCTGTGAAAAGGGTTCTACATGGGACTGAATAAAGGCTCCACCTGGAACCCGAATGGGTTGTTCTAAGATATTTCGTCTGTCTCATCTCTCTTTGCGGCTCCAATCCCTACAATGGGTCTCTGTGTCCAGAGCACCCACCTACACACACACACACACACACGCACAATCAAGTGTGTTTGTCTTCTAGCTGCCGCTTGCAGAGCACAGCTCCTTTACTAAAGGAGAGAAAGTGTTTGTGACATCTCTGGTCTGGCCGGCGTGGATGTCTATACCTCTGTCACTTTCACTCTTTTCACCTCAGCACACCTCGCCCAACAGTTTGCCCTAGCACAGTCAGGATGTGCACCAACATCTAGGATTGCACACATTACAATGAACTCCTGACGGCCCCTTCCCCAACATACTCACTCTGCTACACACATCGAGTACACAGATGTTATTCTCACACACATCCAGTATACAGGTGATATTCTCCAACACATCCAGTATGCAGGTGATTTTCTCACACACATCCAGTATACAGGTGATATTCTCACACACACATCCAGTATACCAGTGATATTCTCCAACGCATCCAGTATACTGGTGATATTACTCACACACATCCAGTATACAGGTGATATTCTCACACACATCCAGTATGCAGGTGATATTCTCACACACATCCAGTATGCAGGTGATATTCTCACACACATCCAGTATGCAGGTGATATTCTCATACACATCCAGTATGCAGGTGATATTCTCACTCACATCCAGTATGCAGGTGATATTCTCACACACACATCCAGTATGCAGGTGATATTCTCACACACACATCCAGTATACAGGTGATATTCTCACACACATCCAGTATACAGGTGATATTCTCACACAAACATCCAGTATACCCGTGATATTACTCACACACATCCAGTATACCCGTGATATTACTCACACACATCCAGTATACAGGTGATATTCTCACACACATCCAGTATACAGGTGATATTGCTCACACATCCAGTATGCAGGTGACATTCTCGCACACATCCAGTATGCAGGTGATATTCTCACACACACATCCAGTATACCCGTGATATTACTCACACACATCCAGTATACAGGTGATATCACTCACACACATCCAGTATACAGTTGATATTCTCACAAACATCCAGTATACAGGTGATATTACTCACACACATCCAGTATACAAGTGATATTCTCACACACATCCAGTATGCAGGTGAAATTTTCACACACAAGTATGCAGGTGATATTCTTACACACATCCAGTATGCAGGTGATATTCTCACACACATCCAGTATACAGGTGATATTACTCACATACATCCATGCTATACAGGTGATATTCTCACACGCATCCAGTATGCAGGTGATATTCTCACACACAACCAGTATGCAGGTGATATTCTCACACACATCCAGTATGCAGGTGATATTCTCACACTCATCCAGTATGCAGGTGATATTCTCACACTCATCCAGTATACAGGTGATATTCTCACACACATCCAGTATGCAGGTGATATTCTCACACACATCCTGTATACAGGTGATATTCTCACACACACACAAATCCAGTATACAGGTGATATTCTCACACACAGATCCAGTATACAGGTGATATTCTCACACACAGATCCAGTATACAGGTGATATTCTCACACACAGATCCAGTATACAGGTGATATTCTCACACACAACCAGTAAGCAATTAAATTCTAGTGACATGGGGCTCATATCGGCACATACATGACATAATAAACCATTGTTGCTAACCTGTTTTAGCTTGACAGCACCACTATAACAACTAGTCAAAGATCCCAGAATGCATCTTCAAAAGAAAACATTACAAGTTAATTTTGATAGCCTATTTTGCCTTTGGTACAGCTGCAGCAAAACAGCTGTGAAAATGATGTATTTCCTGTTTATTCTCTTGGTCTTTCATTCAATATATTCACAAAAATCAAACCTTTAATTTAAGTGAAATGATTGAGAAAAATGTGAAATGTGAAAAAAATATTATCTTCCTAAACGTGTGCCACAATTATTGGCACCCCTAGAAATTCTTATAAGTACTGAAGTATATTCCAATACATTGTTCACATTTTTCACATCTCCTGAGTGATTAGGGACACCTAAATGGTAAGCCATGACTTCCTGTTTCACTGGGGTATAGATATGAGGTGACACACGGGCCAAATACCCAAAGTCATCAGTCACTATTGGAAAGACCCGAGAATACAGTAATGATGTGCAACAAAAGTTTGTTGAGCTGCACAAATCAAGAAATGGCTATAAGATAATTGCTAAATCGTTTAAAATGCCTTTTCCCAGTATTAGGGCAATACATTTAAAGTTACTGGAGATGTTAACAATCGACCTGGAAGGGAACATACAGTATGTCTATATTGACCCCACGCACAGTGAGGAGGATTTGATAGAGTGGCCAAAGAATATCTAGAATTTAATCAGCAGGGGTTGTAGTCGTTATTTGGGTCTTGGGGTTAGAAAGTCTCCAAAACTACACCTACATAACCTCACATTTTTTGGGAGGGTTGCAATAAAAAAAGGCTTTGCTGTCATAAACAACAAACTCAAGCACCTACAATTTGCCAAACGTTACTGGAACTTTCAATGGAACCGGGTTCTATGGACAGATGAGACCAAAATAGAGCTTATTGGAAACAATCACTAGAGGTGGGTTTGGTATAGACAGAAAGATAGCCGTGCAGAAAAGTACCTCATTCCCACTGTGAAATATGGTTGTTTGCCTTCGATGTTGTGGGGCTGTTTTTCTTCCAAAGGTACTGGACAACTTGTTAGGATACATGGTATCATGAAGTACCAGCAGATATTAAATCTACTCCTGACTGCCGCTGCCAGGAAGCTTAAACTGGCCTTGGTTGGATCTTCTAGCAGGACAATTATCCAAAGCGCACCGCAAAATCAACTGAAAAATGGTTCACTGACCACAGAATCAAGGTTTTTGCCATGGCGATCCCAGCCCCCTGACCTAAACTCCACATGTCCTTGGCTTGTGGTCCTAGCTTTCTCCTTAGATGGATGTTTAGCTTACCTTTTGAGGATAAATATGGCCAAATGCTTTTCAGATCCATATCTAAGAGTTGAATATATTTGAGTTTTTTCCAGAGTGTTATCCTAATTTATTTGGGTTTGGCAACATTTATTTGGGTCACACAACAACCGGAACAAAATAAGACAAAATGAATTAGGAAATTTCTAAATCTACTGAGTGTGAATACACTGACAATAACAAACTTTTTTTTTGAAGTATTCCACTTCAAATAACATCATTCCCACAATACCCTTTATAATATACTTATAATATAGTGGATATCTTGCAACTGTCTCCTTTAATGGAATACCTGTAAGTCCTTATATTATCAAGCTGAGGTGGGAGCTTGACAGAGAGAGATAATAAAGATGGAGAGGGTGTAGAAAGTGAGATAGGGTGAAGGAGTATGGGAAGCTGGGCATGGCCCTGGGAAAAGCCTGGGACCCTCCAGGGTTTGGAGGCTGGAGCGGAGGGTGGGGGCAACAGGAAGAGAGAGGAAGGGATTGCTACTGGGTGGGAATGCAGTCCTTTCTTACCAGTCTACTGTACTCCCACGGGACTCACAAACACACACTCACTCTCACACACACATTCACACATGCACAACTCTCTTCCAGGATCAGGTCAGGCCCCCTATGCAGCTTCCCACCAAACAGGGTCTCTTTATTCTGTGACATAAAGGAGAGATACAGAGGAATTTTAAATTGGTTGTTGATCTGCCAATCCCTCTCCATTTTTCTCTTCCTCCTTTATCCCTCTCCTCCTCCTTCCTCCTCCATCCCTCTCTTCCTCCTTCCCCCTCTCTCCAGAATGGATTGGGAGCGTCCGTTAATCTGTGATCTTCAGGTCTCCCTGCAGATGTCCAATCAGGTTCAAGTTTGGGCTTTGGCAGGGCCACTCAAAGACATTCACAGACTTGTTCTAAAGCCACTCCAGCTTTGTCTTGGCCGTGTGCTTTGGGTCGCTGTTGTGCTGAAAGATCTTTACCCGAGTCTGAGTTTTTTTGCACTTTGGATCAGGTTTTCTTCAAGGATCTCTCTGTACTTCGCTCCATTTTTCCTTCTCTCAATCCTCACCAGTCTCCTAGTCACTGCTACATAGTTGCTTTCATTGTGACATGTTCTCCCATCTCTCATCAAGCAATGTTGGAGTGGCCATTGGGTTCTTGGTCATCTCCTTGACAAATGCCCTTCTTGTCCAGTTGCTTAGTTTGGCGGATGGCCAGCCCCTGGGAACTTTCATTGCTACAGCAATTTTTGTATCATCTTCCCCAAATCTGTCTCAACACATTTCTCAGAGGTCTACGCAGATTCCTTGGACTAAATGGCGTGGCTTTTACTCTAACATGCACTGTGAATTATGGAAGCTTATTATAGACAGGTGTGTGTCTTTCTCAATCAGGTCCAATCAATTGAATTTGCCACGTGGTCTCCAAATAAGTTTTAGCAACATCTCAAGGATAATCGAAAGACAAACATGATTCATCTGAAATGTGTTTTTGCTTTGTCATTATGGGATATTGTGTGTAGATTGATGGCCAAAATCAATCTATTATTATTTAAATCTATAACAAAATAAGGAGGTGAAGGGGTCTGATTATATTCTAAATTTTGTTTTGTCATTTTGTTGCGTAAGTTGCACAGACCTTTCACTTAATTAACGTAATTAATTAATTACCTAAAAATACACAATTTATAATTTTGATAATAAATTATATTTGTTTTAGAATATTTATTAGAGCCTAAATTAATTAATTAGGCTAATATTGCTGTTTATGTTTCTATACATTTCATATAGTTAATGTCTGACAATGTTTTATAAAGCCTACTTTTTGAGGTCAATTCACTCGAGGTAGTTATTTACGTATTAAGGAATAGAATGGTGACCATGAAATATTTCCCAATTGTTTTCACAGCAAATATTCTACAAATTGTATGTGAAAGAACAGGCCACTTTCACACATTAATGTCAGCCATTAAGGCAGAGATAGTAGCGATTGTTTTTTTAAGGCCTAGGGCTGCATTTTATTCCGAAACTATATTCTCCACTCTCCCCACTCCTAATTCACTGTCCCTTCACAAATCACATCGCACTGGATAAGTCGAACCAACCTGGTAAAAACTAGTTGCAGCTGTTGCTTATGTACCTGCCCAGTGGTTTAAATCGACTAAGGAGGTTAGCAAGGAATGCAGCCTGTCAGACAAATTAGTAGCATTAAAGCGTGGTTATGCTGGCATGCGTAAGTGTATGTCTGTGTTTGGGTGTGTCCAAGGTCTGAACTTTGCCTGACCCCCAGGTCTGCTTTTATGATGTCGCCAATTTCATTTGAAAAGCTGAATAATGGCGGTTGCTACCTTTCCGGAACTTGTTTTCTGCTTGTCAAATGGCTCACTATTCCATGTATAATGCACTAGTAGTGTGTGATTTGGGACACACTCAGGCTCATATATTACAGTAGTCCAGACCAGACACACTACCTCTGACATTTTCTGCTTCCCCTCCCACCCCTTCCAAGCAAGCTATTTGATGTTACTCATGCCGGCTAGTAGGTGGGGGCGTGTCTGTATGTGTGTGTGTATGTGCATTTTGTGTGTGCCTGCCTCCTAGCTTGCTTCTTACTACTGACCTGTTGACTATACCCTGTAATGCCTAGAGAAACACTGAAGATAGCTGTATGTTCTCAGGTCAAGTGATTGATCACTGCTCATGTCGCCGCGCTAGGCCACACCTCCAAACTGCTCACATGATATCTGAGTTAATCGCCGCCACCACTGTGATTTCACACTAAGCCTTTAGACAGACGTTATGAATGAATATGAATCGGCTCTCCTGTTATGTCACTGTCTTAAAACATGCAGATAGTAACAGAATAGTGTGGGGGAAGTATCTGCTAGGTCTGAGTAATGAGTAAAGCAAAGATGGCAAGAATCATCTCTCATACATCATACCATGTTTCACAATCCAGGAGAGATGGATGTGGTGTGGACTGTACTATCACAGGGGTGTGTGTGTGTGTGTGTGTGCGCGCTGGCTTAGGATTACGGCAACATACTATATGAGTACTAGGCTACTCAGTGTGCGTGTGCGCGCGTGTGTGTGTGTGTGTGTGTTTCGGGGGGTGCCAGGTTGTCTCAGCCAGGGAGGCCCTCCCCAGCCCCAGAGAGGCAGGAAGAGAGGGACTATAAATCAAACCAGATTACAGTGGGAAGGGGAGAGATAGTGAGAGAGAGAAAGGGGTGGAGAGAGATAGTAAGAGGAGGGATGGAGAGATAGAGAAAGAAATAGTAAGACAATGGTATGGAGAGATAAAGGGTTAGAGAGAGGAGAGATAGGGTAGGAGAAAGAGGGAGAGAAAAGGTGGAAAGAGAGGGAGAGATAGGATTGTTAGGTGTGGAGGGAGTGATAGTAAAAGAAATGGGTGGATAGAGGGCAATGGTTAGAGAGGAAGAGAGAAGGAAAGAGAGAGACATTGACCACTCCACTGCCTGCAGTACAGACCTTTCTGGTAAATGTCTCAGACTTAATAGAAAACTGCATGTAAACTAGATCCAGGCCTCATTCTCATTGACAGTACATCACTCTGGATAACAGCATCTGTTAAGTTACTATAATGTTTAAAACAATGTTTGAAGAGTTAACCCACCTACTTCAATAAATAGATTGAACTGATCATCTTTCTAATAGTGGTGGGATAAATTGTATCTGAGGAAACAAAAGCCAGTGAATATGCGTTTGTGGATCATTGAATAGCTGATAAACTGAGTTTATATCTAGTTACAACGTTTTACAGACCCCGAGAAAGGACAGAATTTGTGTTGAGATATGTGTTCCTAAGCCTAGCCGCTGCCATTCCATTTGTTATTAGAATGTTTGTTGCTTGCTCAACCAGGAAGTTTAGACATCCAGAAACCTTAAGCGTCGGAAGGAACACAGTCTCCAGCCTTCTACCACAATTTAGCTCACAGGCGCCCAAGCCACCACAAGTAGCCGCTAGAGCACAACATGGCAAGGCAACCAAATTAAATTAGCAGGACCGCTGGACTAATCCGTGAGCAGAACTCAAAGCCTGGTCTCGCAACTGCAATGCAATTACATTCCCAGTGCTCCATTCCAGGGCACTTATTTAGTTTGAACATTCAATAAATTCTAGACTTGAATGTTCACTGTGATTTCATTATATTTTACCATTTGCCAAATCATGAATTAGAGATATTTTTGTGTTTTTCTAATATTTGACCAATTTCCACATTATAGAAATATTTCCATGGCTTTATGTCAGATATTAATGTGGCCATCCTTCATTGGGACCTCAGATGGGTTATTTGTTGTGTTTCAACTGCAACCCTCTGAGTAAGTTACAAGATGCGCCTAAAATATCACTATTCCCTTTATGGTGCACTACTGATTCACAGACCTTTGGGCCAACAATAGTGCATTATATAGAGAATAGTGTGCCATTTGGGATGCTGACAGGGTCAGTGATCCACATAATTTCCCCTCCAAATCGCCAAGCAGAAAGTAATGGTTTCAGTGTTGTTCTTTCCTATTTTAGGGCAAGTAAAGCCTGTGATATTATACCATATCATAGCTTTCCAACATCTTCTCATTCTCGCTCTCTCCATATTTTTGCATTTAATTGTGTTTTGACAACTTTTTCTTTCCGTCGAAACATTGTCAATTATGGCCTCCAGTCCCCTGGTAATGATAGCTTCTAATGACAGCTGAATGATGCCCACTGGAAAGCACTGACAGAAACCATGAGGAAATCCTTTGAAAAGAAGGAAGAGTCGAGGCAAGCACTAATTAGTTGTCAAAAACATTGTGTTCCCTATATAGTGCGCTGCTTGTAGGCATTGGGGTGCCATTTGGGATATAATCTGAGACTGGTGACATTGATTTTCCCATTTGATGCCTGGATGGAAGTCTGTACACTACAAGACTCTTAGTTTCACTCCTGAGCCCAGTTTTACAGCCACCTTGCTACCCAATTACCCTTGCTACACCTTGCTCTGCCCAAACACAGACAATCTTAACGTCTAGAACAATTCTGATTGATCCAAGAAACCAGTGTAGCAACTTAAAAATATATATATATATATATATAATATTCACAAAAATCATAATAGGTCGAGATTATCTAATCACTAATACTTTTTTGTCTTTGTCATCACGTACACCACTGCAATGGAAAGTGTGAGATTGAAATGTGTAGCAAACAAAGATTTTAGTTTGATTTGTACGCCAAGTTTTACGGGACAGTCTGCAGTCTGGTGTGGCCCATTGGCAGCCATTTTGGGGTCAGTGTTAAAACAGCAGAGCAGCTTGTTATACAGCAGGACCCAGCTACTGAATTAAAGGCCATGGGAAAGACACACTGGACCCATCACTGAGAGATGCCAAATGTCTGCACATTTCTCAAGCTTTTTTTCCTCTTCTCTCATTTTCTCTTCCTCTTTCTCTCCTTTCCCCTCATTTGGTCTGAGGGAAAGTATTGATCCCTCTCTTCCCAAAGTTATTTATAAATCAAGATAAACAAGGAATGTGCAGTTTCTATGGGAACTGTCCGAACTGGGGGTAGCCTCAAAGTGTTGTTGTTTTTTTGTGTATTTCTTTTCTTGCATACGAGTCCTGTGAAGACTCAAGGGAAGCATTGGATGGGGTGGGAGGAAGGGACGGGGAAGGGGGGTAAAAATTGTGTGTCACCAGTGAGCGAGAGGAGGGAAACGTGGGAAGTCCAGCTTTAGCCTAGTGAATTGAGTGTTACACATCCTATTATTATCCCTGGACTGTGTGACGGCTCTGACCACAGAGGACCTCTAACACACACACACACACACACACACACAGCCCACCCCCATCTACACATTCTCTCTCCCTCTCAGGCCAGGTCATTCCCAACTCTTATTTCTTCTACACTTTATGGGAACGATTAAGTTTAGCTCTGGCATAATAATCAAAGCCTTGCTTCACACAGTAGGCTCTGCAGTGGCTCCCAGTCCAGTTCTTGGTGGTCTGGCTAGTCTTGTGGCACGCTGTCACTCTGGGCTGGCGGTGGCCATGTTTGATCCACACAGGCTCGGTGGCAGGGGCACAAGGCTGTTTTTCCCCTTTCAATATAGAAACCAGAACTTCCTTTTCCAACCGAGGTATGCTGTCCAGTAATAATAAGTCAAATTTTCTCTGTCAATTCAGCCCTACAAATGATATGTCCAAAGCTCTGTGTGGTGTATGATGTGTGAGAGGAGCCTATTCACACTAAATGAGGTTTATTGAGATTAACAAAACATTTCATGAGATTTGCATCTGCAATCCTTTTTTAAATTGCATCACCCAATGTGTGTTTTAGTCCTATGAATAGTGACTCACAAGGTCTAGGATGTATCCAAACCTATGTGTAAACAGCCACTAACAGAGACATATACACTAGAGAAGCTAATTACATTACTGACATTTGATAACTACCTTGAAATGTTAGCTAGCTGACTCTACCTCTTCTTACACAAATGGCTTGCTGTTTCACAGTGTTGTAAACAATATTGGTAACATTTGTAGGAAATCAGGCAGCTGCTTAATGAAAACATATGTTCGCTAGCTAGTTACTAACCCAACAACAGTAGCTAACTAGTTTTTTTTTAACCATTTTACACTTTATGGTTTTGTGCTGCTTAGAAGCATTTATATTTCCTTGTGTTTCATGTGATGTTTAGCTGGCTGGCTCAGCTACCTTAGCTACCAATGTTGGGGAAATCAAGCTAGTTTTCAGGCCTGTCAGACTGTAGAAGCATTGCTCATTAGCGTACCAAACACAAGTAGGAAAGTTTTTAATTATCATGGTAAACAAGAATTTGCATGTCTGGTCCACAGTCAGATCAGATTATGTAGAGGTCAAGGTGCTGCAAACACGTGTTGGCCCTCTGGTGAAGCTCTGTTGGGCCGAAAAATTCCAGCCACTGATGCGAATAGAGAAACATATCTGCATTATTTAAATGAAAGTGTCATCCCAATAACTCCTGTTAACGTGAATAGGTCTTTGTGTGTGGTGTGTTGTTTCTTTACTGTGTGTGGTGCCAGTCGTGTGCGGTGTATTGTTTGTGTGGTGTAAGTTGTGGGTGTTCTTCGTCAAGTGAAAGCCACAGAGAGGTGTAGGTTGATGAGGTGTTGAAGATCTCTGACACATGAGTACTCCACCCTCTCAATTCCCCCTACACACACACACACACACACACTATCCTTTCGGCCTGTGGCTATTACCCCCTGTGGGGTTAGACTGTCACCACGTGGAGAGCAACACTAATTAGACTGTGATTTATTTATTTTTGTGTGTAGACCACCCAAACACTACCACGTGTTAGAGGTATGAGCAAACAGGTCTGTCCTATGGGCTGCACTGGCATATTGGACACACAAGCACTAGTTTGAATGCACAGAGATTAAAAACAGTGTGCATGTGTCCGTGTGAGTTTGTGTGGGGGGGGGGGGGGGGGGGGGGG
>JACXGI010005173.1:5120-32516 GCA_016801175.1 Esox masquinongy | reverse complement strand
AGCTCCCTCTGTTTGCTTTGTCCTATGGCTGGTGTACACACTGAAGTAGCCTCCATACTTATCCCCTCCCTTGGGCCCTTCAAGTGTGTGTCTGTGTGTGTGTGTGTGTTTGTTTTGTGATTGTGTATGTTGGGGTAAATGACTATCCTTGTCCTGTCTTGGGGCTAAGCCCACCATTGACTCAGGCTAGCTGGAGTGGGCCCACACGCACACACATGCACGCACACATACAAATGCACAAACACACTTCAGCATCCACTCAGGGAAAAACTCCAGTGTCTTAAGGGGCTGATCCCTTCTCTCTCTTCTGTGTATGAGTGAGTCAGAGGAGAGACTTCACCTCCTCCGGTAATCCTCCCTCTCTCTCTCTCTTTCAATCTCTTCCTCCCTCGTTCCCTCACTCTCTTTGTCTATCTGTCTTTAGCGGACAGAGGAGAGAGGGGTTTGGAGTCTGAGACACTTTTCCTCTTACCCAACCAGAGCCATTAGTTAGACGTGTCTGTCTGGAGGTGTGCGTGTGTGCGTGTGTGCGTGCGTGCGTGCATGCGTGCGTGCACGTGGAGTCTTTGCTTTGCTTGCTTAAAGTATGAGGTAAAAAAAAATCTTCCCGTTTTGTGGGAAGTTGTTTTTTTCTCTCTTTCACTGGTGTTTTTCATGAGATTTTTTCATATGAGAAATTTTTCACACCTTCTTTTGTGACATTTTCCTTCTGGAATGTCGACAGTATATATGCCTGTTGTTGGTTTTCCAGCCAGAGTGTGAAATGACAAAAGACATTCTTTGCAATACTGCAGTGTTTTGCCACTTATATTCTCAAACAGTGAAACTCCGCATTTTACTACATTTGTTTCTTAAAGAGGACTTATTTAATTTTCTGTAAATTACAACCATGTAGGTTCAGATAATAATAGTCCTGTATTGTTATGGAAGCTTCTGCTGACCGGCGTGAATCACCATGGCTACAGAGCAATAGGAAACAGAGGGTTGGATCACAATGTCTGCATGTCGGATTCCCAAATGACACACTTACCTAGATAGTCCACTGCTTTCGACCCAGAACCCATTGGGCTCGGATCAAAAGTAGCAAGCCATGTAGGCAATACTGCATCATTCATGATTCAGTCCTGCTAAAATAACATCCATGTAGTGTTGTATTCAAGGATCAAGCAGGAGGGAGTGTTCAAACCTTTAAATCATTTCTTAAAAGGAGGAGGTCATCAGCAGTCAGTTGGCTAACTCACGTCAGATTTCTCTTTCTTTGTTCATTCTGACTTAAGTAAAAAACTAGCAGTAAGGAGTGAGCTTTGCTCTCTTTCCTTAATTTTTGGGACAACGTTTCACTTTGAAGTTTGACAAGTGGAATTTGTAGTGTTTTTCAGGGTTGTTATTTTGAAAATGGAACATCTCATCATTCTGTGTAGGGTTTGTGCATATGCGTGCGTGCATAAACATTTATATTGCGTTAAAAGAGTGATGTTTTAAGACTAATTTTTTTAAAGCTTACTTGTGATTCATAGCAAGACTGGATCGCAGAATGTTTCCCAGCGATATTGGTACCAGCTAATTTCAGACTGGCCAGACAAATGCTGTAGGAAAGACATGGGTAGTGTCACAAATACCACTATATTCCCTAAAAAGTGCCCTTTTTTCCCCCCAAAATAATTGAAGAATGCACTTTGTAGGGGAATAGGGTGCTATTTGGGACGCAACCATGGTGAAAATTGGCCTTCTGACATTTACTGCTGTAGCGTGACATTATTGTGCTGCTGACTCTGTGTTCAAACAGAAAGAAGTAGCCTTGTAAAGTCTTACTTCTGCTTTACGGCCAGTGCTAGCACTCCTGTGGATCTTATGAAATTCCTGGGAGAAAGCCAGGGGAGTGTGTCTGTGTCCTGGCCCAGGCTTGGGAATGTTTTATCTTTCCAAGTTATTCTTTTTCATATAATGACTGTTGATATGGACACGACAGCTAGACCGAAACTTGTCCGACAGAATACTGGTGCTTGTGTTCTAAATGCTAATCATTTTGGGTATGTGAAAACAGAACGTTTTATAGTGTGTGACATTTTTAAAATGTTGTCATTTAACGGCCCGGACGTCATACTAATTTAGCCGTTTGATGAAGTAGAATTCTCTGTAGACCATTCAGGACGAGAATTGTCTTGTAATATTCACATGTGTAAAACAACTGCTGATAATTGTAAATAGTTTGTAGTACAGTTAGTACAGTGCGCAGTTTAAGTAGGAAGTAATATGCAAGACAGATTTCCGATAGGGCCGCACTATAACAGTGATATCCCCCTCAGCTCGCTCTCTCTCTCTCTCTCTCTCTCGCTCTCACTCTCTCTCTCTCTCTCTCTCTCTCTCTCTGTCTCTCTGTCTGTCTGTCTGTCTTTCTCTCTCTGAAATGTAATGCTATCTAACCTAGGGCCTGACAGGGCTTTAGCCGTATGTGTGTTCGCATGCTGTTTCATACGTGTGTGTGTGTGTTCTGGTTGTTGGGACATGGTGTGTGTGTGTGTGTGTGAGGGTGAGCGTAGTGTGAGTGGAAGCAGAGCCCAAGTCTGGTCTTCATCACAGAGCTGTCCAGGATCAGCACTATACACCTCTAGCTCCGCCCTCCCAGTGGGTGACTCAGACATATACTGACTTACTACATCAGTCACATGGAGAACCATAGTTTAGCTCGCTAGTTTATCTTGTAGCTAACCCTGGAGTTGTAGCTAACCCTGGACTTGTACTTAACCCTGGAGTTGTAGCTAACCCTGGAGTTGTAGCTAACCCTGGACTTGTAGCTAACCCTGGACTTGTAGCTAACCCTGGACTTGTAGCTAACCCTGGACTTTGACTGTTGCATCTGTCGGAGGGTGTTACGCCTGATAGAGCGATCAGAGGTGATCAAGGCAGGGTGCTGACTGCTGAGAGCTGTGCCATGCCGGGGCGGGGTTGGGGCAGAGCAGGGCTTGGCTCTTGGATCAGGGTGTTAAATCGACAGCCGTTTATCACCTGCTGCATGTGTTGATAAGTCCCATATTAATAGCACCCCAATCCTTCAGCTGCTCTGTATCTATCTATCTGTCTGTTTATATGATTTTTGTGCATGTACGTACGTGTGTCTGTGTGTGTGTACACGTGCATGAATGTGTGCCAGCATGTGCAAGTAGTTGTGTGTGTGTGCTTTTAGGAACCTGTATTAGGGGGATTTGGGGCACAGGTCAGCCTGCTAGTCCAGTTTGGGCAGATAGGGCCACCAGAGGTTAACACTGTACTTACCCTAGCTTAGGAGGACAGGGCGCAAGGGGGATTTGGGTGACAGGTGCTGGGGGCTGACTAGGACCCACTAGTCCAGAGAGAGACCCTCTTCTTAATCTGTCAACCTGTCACTAGCCACACACACACACCTAATCCCTCGCCAGATGTTGTAGTTGTATAAATAACATTTAGTTGTCTAAATGTTGTAGTTGTATGTCTAAATCAATCTAAAGTGTTAAGGCCTCGGGGGCGGAGCAGGTGGTCACTGGTTCAGGTAGCCGCTGGCTGGTTCAGGTAGCCGCTGGCTGGTTCAGGTAGCCGCTGGCTGGTTCAGGTAGCCTCTGGCTGGTTCAGGTAGCCGCTGGCTGGTTCAGGTAGCCTCTGGCTGGTTCAGGTAGCCTCTGGCTGTTTCAGGTAGCCGCTGGCTAGTTCAGGTAGCCTCTGGCTGGTTCAGGTAGCCGCTGGCTGGTTCAGGTAGCCTCTGGCTGGTTCAGGTAGCCGCTGGCTGGTTCAGGTAGCCGCTGGCTGGTTCAGGTAGCCGCTGGCTGGTTCAGGTAGCCGCTGGCTGGTTCAGGTAGCCTCTGGCTGGTTCAGGTAGCCCACGCACATGGCGGTTATCATTGTAACTGAGAAAGATGTGACATTCACCACCCACCCCTCCTTGATGACGGCTTGCAGCCCCCCTCTGATAAATTCAGGACACATGTGTCTCAGGCCCTGTCAGGGGTGTCAGCAGCAACACTGACACATACACACACTCAAGTAGAAACCAGCACACACCCATATTTGTAATCCCCTGCCCTATCCCCCATGTGAATTTGAGGTTAGGGAAGGGCAGGCCCAGTCCTTGGTTCCTTGTCCACCTCCTGTCTCTGGGAGATGAGCCGGTCCAGCCCCATGTGACCTAATGGATAGGGGTAATCTATATCAGGGTGGGACTAGCAGCTGAGGGGAACCAAAGAATAGAGCAGGTTGTGTCTCAATAAAGTTGTATTTTAAAGGCTGGGTTCAGGGGTTTTGTCGTTGCCAATGTTGTTTCTCAGTTGTAATGAGTCTTTTCGATGAGATGATCCATTTGGTTCTGTTCATGTATAGGGAACCAGATCAGTTGACTTAAACAGCTGTTAATTAAAAATCTAAATATAATAATCTGCCTAGAAATATATCAAGAAATAACCAATATAGTCTCCTGACCAAAAACTCTTTTTTTATGCACTGCAAACATAGAGGGACAGTTTTGACACACTGTCCTCTCTTTTTATTATTTTTACTATGATGATTTACCCTCCTTAAACAGCTGTTTCACAACCAATAAAGCTTTGTGAAAAGCAGTCGAGGTAGGGTGCAAATTAGGGAGACAGATGAAGATTATTACACAAATGCAATCGCATATGTTCACCAGAATACAAAGATCTGTTTAAAGAGACCAGTCCCTTTTCATCATATTGCTTTCAAATAAGATTAGCGGATACTTACCCCTTTGTTTGCTTCCTCTAGTCTCCCTCAATGTCATTTAGTTTTAAGATTTTCTAGTATTCGTTGTCTGTTAAGATTTTCGCTACATTCTGCGGAGGTGTGATCCCGTGGTAACACTCCAATCTCTATGCACATATGCGACCCCCTACTGGAGACCAGGGTTCAATATCCGTCTCCACCATCCTCCCCTGCATCTCCTCTTTATCTGTTTCCCTATGATTTCCACGTTCAGTAAACTAAATAAATTGTGATAATGACAATAAGGAGTGTCCACTAACAAAGAAGATAAAAATATGTTTTTCACTCTATGAATTGTGTTCATACAAATGCTTCCACTGTGGGCAGGCTCCATTTATATTCAGCTGTTAGCTGAGGATGCTCAGATCAAGTTTACGTTGAGATGAGGATGCGACTAGTGTTTGCTGACTGCAGCTTGCACGATACAAAATGAAATGTTTTTTTATAATGAAAATATATATTTCAGAACCCAAAGAACAGCTTTCAATAGCGTAGTTTCACATTTTGGCCTGTGCCATGTGCAAAATTTGCAGTTGTACAAAGTGGTTTAAGAATGCGCTGCTAACTGAACTAATCTGTGGGTAGTGCTGTCACAAGGATACCTGAACAACTGTCCCGATTGTTTAGAGAAGCATGCATGATTAGAGCGCAGAGTTCTTCATCTTTGGGGATGCTAAAACAGCTACAAAGTTCAATGGCTGTGGTAGAAAACCCAAAGAATGAACAACAGTAGTGACTTCAAAATAATGACTAGATTGACGGAATGAAAAGAGAGATTGTATGCAACAAAACAGTAAAGACATGTCAGAGGATTACATTGTTTGGCCTAAATGCAATGCCTTTTGTTTGAGACAAATCCAAAACATCACTAACTGCTTTCTTGTTTTAAAGCATGGTTTGGGTATGCTCCACATCTGCAATGACTGGGGAGTTTTTCAGAATATAAAGACACTGGAAGGAGCTAAGCACAGGCAAAATCCTATTGAGGGTTTAATGGTAGGGAGAAAACCTGCTTTAGTCTGCTTTACACCAGACAGTGGGAAAGGAATTCTCCTTTCAGAAGTACAATAACATACAACTCAAGACCAAATCTTGGTTGCTTACCAACAAGACCGTGAATGTTCCTGAGTGGCCAAGTTACTGTTTTAACTTAAATCTGCTTGAAAATCTATTGTAAGACTTTTGCTGTCTAGTTATGATCCTTAGAACCTTGACAGAGCCTGAAGAATTTTTGAAAGAATATTGGGCAAATATTGCACAATCCAGGTGAGCAAAGCTCTTTGAGGCTTACCCAAGAGGGCTTGAGCTGTAATCGCTGCCAAAGGTGTTTCTAACAGGCACTATATTGACTCAGGGGGATGAATGCTTATCTAATCAAGGTATATTAGTGTTCTGTTTTTAATAAATACATACAAATCTATGTTATTCCACTTTGACAGTACATACAGTAAAAATTAGTGGAGGTTTTTGACATTCAAGGCTATTTCAAACTCACTTTGTAACAACAATATCTGAAAAAAATCCAAGTGGAGTGAATGTTTATTAGATCCACTGTGGGTACTACAGAATATGGGATGCACACCCAAGTTCTTCTGGAGTCCTTCTGGTGCTTTCCACACAGCTCTGCTTCCAGGAACACTGTAGCTGACTCACCTCCAACTCACAATGGGAAAACTGTGGGGGTGTGTGTGTGTGTGTGTGTGTGTGCCTCAAGTCCAGTGATACACTTGGCCTTTCTCTTTAGAATAAACGTGCAATCTTTGGAGAAAATGAAGGAGGCAAAAGCGTTTTTGCCACTAAAGAGAACTAGAGATTCACTGACAGACACAGAACTTGGATTCCTCATTCGTAAATACTTTAGAAGAAAAATGAATATCATCAATGAACGAAGAACTGGAAACTGTTTATTGATTCTCAAACATGACAATCAGTAAACAAAATGAGTGTAGATTTAGCAGAGCTTAACAAATGCAATAACAGTTTAAGTAGTTTTGTTAAAACTATGTAAAATGACATCACATTTTTCTTTAAAGGGAACTCATTGCAAAACAAATTCTTACTTAATCTACAAATTTTGGCTATGAGAGGTTATGATATCTACCAGTGTCTCTGAAAATTAGGGAACACTAAGAACACACTTAGAACACTGAGAGATGTGAGGAATGTCATAGTTGAAATACTACAATTTAAAAAAAAAAAAAATGGAGTGTTGATAATATTTGTCTCGAACCTGCTCCAAACAAGACAATAACACTGCACAATTGTTGCCAGTTTGCATCTTTCTTTTGCAAATATTTTTATTGAACACACAAACAGATTTAGAGCCGGACTTTTAACCAAACAGATATGGGTGTGTGGTGTATATTTTGTTTGTTCAACAAGTAAAATAATAGCAGAATTTAAACAAAAACAAGATGTGATCAAATAAGAAAGATAAATGTAAAAGGTTCTGTAAAATTCAAACCACACAAGCAATTCTATATCAGAATGGCTGAAAAGTAATAGATTTAACATTTAGGATGGCCTGTCAATGTTCAAAAGTAAACATAATTCAGATGTTGTGGCAGAATCTGAAAGAAGTAGATGTTGCTCAGTTATAGCAGTTCTACATGGAAGAGTAGGCTGGGAATTTTCCATATGTGAGAGACTGATGAAGAACTATAAGAAGAATTTGCAGTAATTGCAGCTACAGTAGTGTTAGTAGGATTTACAATGATTGTAAGGGGGTAATTGACATGCTGAATGGAGAATTTCCTCCAAAACTTCTTCCAAGGTTATTTTGCAGTACTCAATGTATTTTGTTTATTTTATTCATGCATTATAACAAGATACCCAGTCACTGTGGTTGAGAAACATCCACACAGCTTGACGCTACCACCATCATACTTCACTTTAAGGATGATGTGTCTTGAGGCGTGAGCAATCAATAAATAAAATTTATTTGTAAAGCCCTTTTTACATCAGCAGGTGTCACAAAGTGCTTTTACAAAACACCCGGCCTTAAACCCCAAGGAGCAAACAACAGTAGTGTTGAATTTCATGTGGCTAGGAAAAACTCCCTAAGAAGGCCGAAATTTAGAAACCTAGAGAGGAACCAGGCTCAGAGGGGTGACCAGTCCTCTTCTGGTTGTGCCGGATGAATATATTAAGACTGCAAATGGTAATAATTAATAAATGCATGTGGGCTTAGTCCAGAGTCTATTTAAACCTAGTCCAGGTCGGAAGCATGACCAGATGGACAAGGACAGGGACAACGGTGGGGTGGGGGTGTCAGTACAGTGGCAGCTGAAATCATCAGGTATCGTCTTGATCTGCAACAAAACCAGGAGGACTTTGGACAGGTAAAGCAACGGGTCTTTCAAGCCTGGTACTCCTCAGGTATGGGCCAAGACCTCATGTCCTCCTAAGTTTAAAACGGCAGGAGACAGGGAAAATTTAGAAAATGCATTCCTTAGATCTACAAGGATTTATAGTGGAGAAGGAGAACTGACTATACTCCCCCATTACAATCAAATAGCAGCGTATGACCTTGGGGCTGAGACGGGGGTCCAGTGACACTGTGGCCCTATCCGGGGGAGGCTCCGGACAGGGCCCAAACGGCAGGAAAACAATCCACCCACATTACCAAGCATCAACCAAAGGGACACCCACCAACCGCAAACACCCTGAATAAGGGCCGAGTATTGCCAGCAGTGCAGTCTCAGTACTATGATGGGGTCTGAAACCGGACTGGAGCATTTCCTAAATGTTCTTTGTCTTCAGGAAGGCATTCAGTTGTTGGGAAACATATTTTTCTAAGATTTTTGAGAGGAAAGGGAGGTTCGATATTGGCCTATAGTTGTTTAATATGTCTGGATCCAGATTAGATTTTTTTTAGAAGAGGCTTAATTTCCGCTATTTTTTGTGAGTTTGGTACACATCCGGAGGAAAGGGAGCAATTTATTATGTTCAACATTGGCTGACCTAGAACAGGAAATAGCTCATTAAGTAATTTTTTGGAATCGGGTCTAGCTGACAATTTGTGGGTTTAGAACTCATTACAAATTTAGTAAATATGTCGAGCGATACAGGATCCAAAAATTCAAGTGTCCCCATTGACACCTGGTAAGGGAGGTTCAGGACATTCTCAGGACAACTGAGATTTTGGGGACTATAACTATTTGAGGAGTCAGTTATTTGTTTTCTAATGGTGATGATCTTTTCATCAAAGAAGTTCATGTATTCATTACAGCTAAAGTGAAGACCCACTTCACTTGTTGAGCATTGCTTTTTTGTTAACTTTGCAACTGTATCGAAGAGAAATTTTGGATTGTTTTTGTTCACCTCAATCAGGTTGGAGAAATAAGCTGATCGCGCAGATGTGAGTGCTTTTTGGTATTGTAGTGTACTGTGTATCCAGGCTAGTCTGAATACTTCCAACTTGGTGGAGCGCCACTTTCGCTCCAATTTTCTGGAGGCTTGCTTGAGTGCTCTAGTATTGTTTGTGTACCAGGGAGCAAGTTTCTTGTTGCGTATTTCTTTGTTTTTAGTGGTGCAACCGTATCTAAAGTATTAGGTTGTTAGGTTTTATGTCATTTTTAGGTAATATGAGAGTATATATCTGGTGTCAAATACTTTTGCAAAGTATTGTATAACCAAATTCCTCTAACCCCATTGGATGGCACTTGGACTCTGCCAGTACAGTTCTGGCAGAGCATCACCTGGATTATAGTCCTCACCTGGTGAAAATAAATTAAATCCACTATACATTAAACAACACCGGAATGCTCAGCATATGGGGCATTGAATAGTGTGATCTGTGCAGACTGTGTGCCATAAAAACTGAATTATTAGGTAATCTACTCTTGTACTGTCCATCAGTGGCAGATGGAATCCAATTCAACACTGGCAATAAAATCTTAACATCGGTGTGTTATTAGACCTACTAGGGACGTCACAATACCAGAAATTTAGTAGTCCATAGCAATACCAGTGAAATTCCATGATTCTTGAAACCCAATTCAATACCACGGTAAAAAACAAACAATAAATCCCATGTACTTAAACATACACTCCTTTAATAAAAACATTTGAACATTACAAATGTTTTTATTAAAGCATTTGTAATTAAAGCATTTGTAATGCATATGAACCTTCAAGTAATAAATAAAAAGAAACAACTATTAACATTAGAAAAAAAGAACCGTGGCGTGCAGCCTAAATACCCAAGTATTTAAAACAAACAGTACTGTGCTTAAAATGCAATCAGTCAACTTTTTATGGCACAGCATTTCATCAGCAGTACCCAGCCAAGGCATGAAAAAATAAAAAGGTAAACAGGATATGGATTAGAATAAGTAGAACACTGATCAGGCTCCAAGTATCAAGTCCAGCAGTGGCATATTATATAGTATATTTTAGCCTTAAAATAAGAAAAGCACCTGACACAAGTCGAGGAACTGTATGAAATTTCCAGCTCAAACTATATTGCTGTACATAAAAATAGCAACAGTACAGAATACAATAGTATGATTATGTGCTTCCGATCTGCGGAGATGCCAGGTTCTTATTAGAATGGCATCACTTTTCATGGCATCTTCAACTTGACAGATGACACAGACTGGATGGTAAGGACGGTAGCCTACTACAACGAGCTATGGTTACATTACGTTAGCCTAAACATGGTAGCCTACTACAACGAGCTATGGTTACTTTACGTTAGCCTAAACACGGTAGCCTACTACAACGAGTTATGGTTACATTACGTTAGCCTAAACACGGTAGCCTTTAGCCATTGCAAAACGTCTCGTGACATCCCTAAGACCTACAGATTGCACTGTTGGTTACATGTACCTCAGTGACCACTTTCAGTCAGTAGGATACATTGCTGTGCCCTAGGGAAACTGTTTTTTGGGGGGATGCAGAATTCAGATATGATGCGGATAGGGAAGGTTCAATGAGACAAGCTCCTCTCGTTAGTCACCACAGTTGAATTGATGGATGCATTGTAAGAGGAAATAATAACATTATAAAATACTGGGGAAGATGGATTGATCTACAGTGGATTGAAATATTTTGAAAAATATTGATACCCTTTTTTCACATTTTGTTATGTTAAAGCCTCATTCTAAAATTGATTACATTTATTTCTGTACACAATACTTTGCAGTTGTGATTGGACATGATTTGCAAAGGCACACACTTGTCTAAATTAGGTCCCACAGTTGATACTGAATGTCAGAGCATAAACCAAGACATGAGGTTAAAGGAATTATCCGTAGAGCTCTGAGACAGGATGGTATTGAAGCACAGATCTGGGGAAGGCTCCCAAAAAATATCTGCAGCATTGAAGGTAACCTCTAACAGTGATCGCCATCAATCTTAAATGGAAATGGTTTGGAACCAACAGAACACCTAGATCTGGCTGCCCAGCCAAACTGAACAATCTGGGTAGAACGGGCAGGGAGGTGACCAACAACTTGATGGCCACCCTGAGTTCCGGAGTTCCCGTGTGAAGATGGGAGAATCATCTAGAATAGTGGTTCTCAGACTTTTTACACTGCGTACCACCTCAGAAAATATTGCATTGAATATATATCCACTAAAGGGAGCACTGCGTACCACCAGTGATTTGAGAACCAGTGATCTAGAAGGACAACCATCTCTGAAGCACTCCGCCAATCACGCCTTTATAGAGTGGCCAGACGGAACTAATTCTTCAAGAACAGGCATATGACCACCTGTTTGGAGTTTGCTAAAAGACACCTAAGTGCCTCAGACCATGAGAAACAAGTCTGGCGGAAACCAGGCACCGCTCATCACCTGGCCAATGCAATCCCTATGGTGAAGCATGATGGTGGCAACATAATGCTGTGGGGATGCTTTTCTGTGACTGGGACTGGGAGACTAGTCAGGATCAGTGGAAAGATGAACAGATCAAAGTACAGACAGATTCTTGATGAAAACCTGCTTCGGAGACTGCCCAGCGGCCCAGTCTCCGAAGTGAGGGGATCATGCTCTGCTTCAGTATGTCACAGTACATGTTGGCATTCATGGTTCCCTCAATGAACTGTAGCTCCCCAGTGCCGGCAGCACTCATGCAGCCCCAGACCAAGACATTCCCATCACCATGCTTGACTGTAGGCAAGACACACTTGTTTTTGTACTCTTCACCTGGTTGCCGCCACACACGCTTGACACCATCTGAACCAAATAAGTTTATCTTGGTCTCATCAGACCACAGGACATGGTTCCAGTAATCCATGTCCTTAGTCTGCTTGTCTTCAGCAAACTGTTTGCGGGCTTTCTTGTGCATCATCTTTAGAAGAGGCTTCCTTCTGGGACGACAGCCATGCACACCAATGTGATGCAGTGTGCGGCGTATGGTCTGAGCACTGACAGGCTGACCCCCCACCCCTTCAACCTCTGCAGCAATGCTGGCAGCACTCATACATCTATTTCCCAAAGACAACCTCTGGATATGACGCTGAGCATGTGCACTCAACTTCTTTGGTCGACCATGGCAAGGCCTGTTCTGAGTGGAACCTGTCCTGTTAAACCGCTGGATGGTCTTGGCCACCGTGCTGCAGCTCAGTTTCAGGGTCTTGGCAATCTTCTTATAGCCTAGGCCATCTTTATGTAGAGCAACAATTCTTTTTTTCAGATCCTCAGGGAGTTCTTTGCCATGAGGTGCCATGTTGGACCTCCAGTGACCATGAGGGAGTGTGAGAGCGATAACACCAAATTTAACAAACCTGCTCCCCATTCACACCTGAGACCTTGTAACACTAACGAGTCACATGACACCAGGAAGAGAAAATGGCTAATTGGGCCCAATTTGGACATTTTTACTTAGGGGTGTACTCACTTTTGTTGCCAGCAGTTTAGACATTAATGGCTGTGTATTGAGTTATTTTGAGGGGACAGCAAATTTACACTGTTATACAAGCTGTACACTCACTACTTTACATTGTAGCAAAGTGTCATTTCTTCAGTGTTGTCACATGAAAAGATATAATCAAATATTTGCAAGAATGTGAGGGGCGTACTCACTTTTGTGAGATACTGTAAGTCTGTATTAAGGCAGAATTTGTCCTGCCTCTTTGGAGGTCTGGAAGCTCTTGTGTTTCAATAACCGTTTTTAAAGGACCATAGTATTTGTGGCATGTCTGCCTACATTCTATGGTAAAAGTTTAGTTTACCAAGCATAACTGACAGTCTCTGATGTATAGAAATAGAAATGTTGAAATGGTGATTCCGGCTCAGTTGTTTCCGCCAGCGTCTCATTGGAATAGTAGTCGATGATTTACTTTAATAATAGTCCACACTATGATTTACTGCTGTCTTTTTTTTTTTAAGGGAAGTTAACTAAAATGTCTTAAGAGATATTGGGAGAAAAGAGTGGTTGTTTGTATGAAGATGTGTTGCAAGGTATTATGGATTTACACTGGCATTCCTCCCTTTAAAAACACATTTTTCACACACAAGTTTCCCAAGCCTAACATAGCATGGCCTGGTTTAAGAGGCTAGGTGGAGTATGATGAGATAGGTAAAGGAAAATAAAAATGTTGGGGCAGCTGGTCAGTTTTTTGGGGGAAAAGAGGAGGGAGCAAGAAACATATTAAAAGGGTTTACAAATTATGCCAAACACTTCGATTATTTATATCTTCAATAGTTGCACTGAAAAAGAATATAACAATTACTGGCTAGCCATCAAATATAATTATATTCCACTTCAAGGTACGTACAGCAGTATTTTGTGAAGTTCTTTGACAGAAAAAAAACATTGAATCCACCCCCTACTACCACTGAATCCATTTTATTCCCACTTAACACAACAAAATCTGAAAGGCATCCAAGGGCTGTGAAAACTTAATATATTGAGTGTAGGTGCTATATTGGACACACACCAAGTTCTTCTGGAGTCCTTCTGGTGCTTTCCACACAGCTCTGCTTCCAGGAACACTGTAGCTGACTCACCTCACTATGGGAAGATGATGTGTGTGCATAGGCACGGAAGTGTTTGCACTTCTTAAATGCACCGGAAGATTCCGCACCATGAACGGGTGCAGTCTTCTGAAAAGCATTGCAATCTATTACTTCTTTATTTATACTTTTGACCAAGACACACATCACATACAGTACCCCTGTAGTAGTATTTCATATGAATATGATATGTTGTAAGCTGAATCATTAGCCATCCAAAATGAATATGGTACTGTGTGTCAGCTGGGTACTCAGTGTCTACCGTTCTATATATCGATATTCAGGTTAATGTTACTCCCTAGATAGTATTTGCTAGAAGACTATAGGAAGTTCATTAGACTTTCACATCCATATTGGAAAAAACATCCAGCTACTGATATGAAGTTGTTCATATTTCACGTTGCCTTTGTCTCTGTGTAGCCATGGGACTGATGGCAGCTCACTGACCCCCAGCAACATTAATTTGGACCAGTGGATCATATATCAAAGCTTTTAGGCCATATGGCAAATCTTATATGGAATAATCGATTCTATTTGACATCTTAGAAACAATGAGGTTGCATCCCAAATGGCAACCTATTCCCTATGCAGTGCTCTACCTGGACACGTAGGGCTGGTAAACTGGTTTCCAAATGGCAACCTATTCCCTATGCAGTGCTCTATCAGGACACGTAGGGCTGGTAAACTGGTTTCCAAATGACACTGTTATCCAGAGCGACTTATCCAGAGTGATGAGACAAAACATTATGACCACTCACAGGTGAAGCGAATAACGTTGATCATCTCCTCACAAGGGCACATGTCAAGGTCTGAGTAGATTAGATGGTAAGTGAACAACAAGTTCTCGTAGTCAACGTGTTGGATGCAGGAGAAATGGACAGGAGTAAAGACCTGAGCGACTTTGACAAGGGCTGAATTGTAATGGCCAGACGACTGGGTCAAAGCGTCTCTGAAACGACAAGGTTTGTGGGGTGTTCTTGGTCAGCCGTGGTGAGTACCTACTGACAGTGTTCCGAGGAGGGACAAACCACAAACAGAGTGCCCATGATGACCCCTGTCCACCATAGAAAGCGCCTAGAATCGGCGTGCAAGCGTCGGAACTGGACCTTGGAGCAGTGGAAGAAGGTTGCCCGGTCCGATGAGTCCTGTTTTTTATTACGTGTGGGCCGTTTACCTGGGGAAGTAATTGCACCGGGATGCGCTGTGGGAAGACAACAAGCTGGTGGAGTGTGATGCTCTGGGCATTGTTCTGCTGGGAAACCCTGTGTCCAGGCATTCATGTGGATGTCAATTTGACACATGCCACCTCTTTCAGCAGGATAATGCGCCCTGCCACACTGCACACATTGTCCGGGAATGGTTTGAGGAACAAGATGAAGAGTTCATGATGTTGCCCTGGCCTCCAAATTCCATAGATCTCAATCCGATTGAGCATCTGTGGGATGTCCTGGACCAACGAGTCTGATCCACGGCAGCTCCACCTCACAACTTACAGGACTCGAAGGATCTGCTGCTTATGTCTTGGTGCCAGATACAACAGGACACCTTCAGGGGTCTTGTAGAGTCCATGCCTCGGCGGGTCGGCGCTGTTTTGGCGACACACAGAGGACCAACAACATATTAGGCAGGTGGTCATGTTTTGGCTCATCATTGCCTCATGTACTTAGTGCATATATTTTAAGATAGCTAGGTGGAGCAACATCAGTCAGTAGTAAGTGCACCTTTCTCATTAAAGTAGCTATTAGCAAATTCAGTGTTAGGAGGAAAATAAAAAGTATTAATAAAAGTATTAGCTCATTTAGGCAATGGTGTAGGAAAGTCAGTGGGAAAGACAGGTGTGGAAGGGTGGATGGGTAGGGTTTCAGAAAATGGGCGAGGATTCTGCCATTTTAACTTCATGGGGAAGCAGGTCTCCCCACTGTGGGGCCAGGACAGAGAAAAGGGTAGGGTGTGGAGGACTGTGATGTTCAAACAACAGTGCTAGTAGGGTGTGCAGTTGTAAATGGACTTGATGCTCTTCAACTAGATTTGGCATTCGACTGTCCGTTGACGCAGACACATTTTAAATACTGTATTTGAATCTACAAATCATTTGACATTGCAAGGGTTTCAAAGATTTTCATCATATACCGATTCTTGGGGGTACAGAAAGCATATTCTTCTCCACACAGCCCGGCTGACCAAGAGCAGTATTTAGCCGGCTGCCTTGCTCTGCTAGACAGTCCTTCAATCTGGTTGCCACGCACTGTAATCCTGTGTACGTCCAAGATCAGCGCCTCCCTCCAGCCTCCCCCAAAACAACAATATAATGCTTTATCATTAACTTCCAACTTCCTCTGATAGCATGTTGTTTGCAAATGAGTGCCAGTGCGTTGTCTCACCTTATTTTCTACCATGTCGGCAAGGCGGTCATGTCTAGCAGTATAGACACACATACACACACACTGGGAGTGTATCATTTTGCACGAGTCTAGCTCAGTATGAAGATGTCTGTGTGGTTATTGGACAGTATGACTAGCTTTAACAGCGCTGTGTGTGATAGTGTATGTGTGTGTGTGTCTTGTGTCAAAGAGATCCTGGGTTGGGCTGGGTGCCGTGAACCGGAGACCCCCAGAGTGCTCGTTGTGCTAATAAAACAGGAGGCTTTTCAGACACCCAACACCCTCGATCAAACCCCATTACATTAAGGAAATATTACACCTCACACTGCCAAGGATTAGACCAGAGCTGATGCATTTACATGCCAGTGGTGTGTGTGTGTGTCTGTGTCTGTGTGTTTGTCCGTGTGCTCGTACGTGCGTTCGCCCACAGCAGTTGTGTGTGTTTACCTCTGATGTTGTCAGGACATGGGCAGTCCCCCCACAATACACTGACGCTGTGTTGTCTGTAAATGCTCAGGGTTATATTGATTTCCAGGACTGTAGACCTACCCTGGCTGATTTACTGAAGGCATCGTATCATGTGCTTGTTTATCTGGCGGTTGCTTATGCTGCATATCAATGGACAGTTCACTCTTTGTTGTAATTTTTGCATGCTAGAATACTCAGCTACTGAAATTGGCACTGCAGTTAGCAAACCAAACGTTCAAACTCATGTCATGTCATTCCAATCTAATATTATTTTTGGTCTATTTCCCCCTTTATCAGTTAGTAGAAATGACATCCACTGTTCTACCATAACTCACTTCTGTGTCATTCTGGGTCCAAAAGCCTGACCTACAAACTTCAGTGAGGGATTGATACTGAAGCTAAATAAAAACCATGATAACAGCTACTACGTCAAACATCATGAGAGGACATTTTGGATTGACCGTAATCATCATTGCCATCGCCAAGGGAGGTTAACTGGGTTAAGAATCTTAGCGTCTCTAAAGCCTTTTGGAGTCATTCCTTATTAATCTGTTTCTCCCTCATCATATCTCTCCCTCTATCACATCTCTTCCTCATCACATTTCTCTTTTTATCACATCTATTCAATATCACGTCTCTTCCTCATCACATTTCTCTTTTATCACATCTCTTCCTCATCACATTTCTCATTTTATCACATCCCTTTCATCATCAGATCTTTCCCTCCAACTCATCTCTCTCGATCTCATCTCTCCCTCTGTCACATCTCTGTATCACTTCTCTGCATCTATCACAATCCTCCATCGTATCTATAATGAGTATTTATTCTAATGTTATGCAGTGTTTGAACCAGGAAAAAAACTTCATTCTCAGATATATAATATATTTATATATATATAATTTAAACAGTTGTCTCCTGCTGGTTAAATACACAGTACTGCCGGTTAAGGTACAGGTGTGTGTGTGGGCTTGTATATGATCCAGGTCAGTGTGTGAATGTGGAGACCAGGTGTTCCTACATACTGTACATAGTAAAATCTTTTAAAGTCAGTCCTCGTGTGCCCACTAGGGAAAATGACATTTTCGGCTGAGGGGTTACCTTTATAGAAAAACCTGCAATTGGACATAGTGTTAGAATTACAGTCACTTTTAGGTTTAGACAAACTCAGTCATTTATATAGAGTTCTTGACCAATTTAGAATCCATTTAGACAGAATGTTTGATTGTGTTCTGATTCCAGACGTTCATGCAACATATAAATAGATTTTAATCATTTAACAGATGCTCTTATCCACAGCCTCTTAAAGGAGCATTTGGGGCTTGGCTATGCAAACCTGCGACCCTTGGGTTAGTGGCCCAATGCCCTTACCACTTATTTATCTGGCTCCTTGCATTGCAGTATTATTTAAATATTCTCCATGTTAATGGGACGCTAAGATGGCGTCCATAGTATATTGTGCTGTCAAGTAAATGCGACATAGCTAATTCACATTCTAAACATTTCATTTTCAATTCTTTTTACATATTTTTTAAATGTTGGCCATTGCTTTATAGCCACTGGCCAAAAATGGCTCTGGTCAACCCAGAAATTGTGATATCACTCATCTAATATACTTGAAACTTTAACATGAGTGTGTGTCTGTGTGTGTCTTTGAGAGTGAGTATACTCACTGAAACGCATGTGCAAGTGTTCACTTTAAAAACATTGATAAAGGAGTAGACATAACAGTGGGGTCAGTGTGATAGTGACTGACAGTACTGAATGTTGTATTGTTCTATGTAACAATCCGGTACTTAGTTGTATTTTTGTATGTAACAGTCCGGTACTGACAGTTGTATTTTTGTATGTAACAGTCCGGTACTGACAGTTGCAGTGGCAGTCTGTATAATTGTGACTGTTGTGACTGTTATATGTGACAATCTGGTACTGACAGTTGTATTATTGTATATAACAGTCCAGTACTGACAGTTGTGTTATTATATGTAACAGTCCGGTACTGACTGCTATTTTAGTATATGTAACAGTCCGGTACTGACAGTTGCAGTGGCAGTCTGTATAATTGTGTGTAAACTGGCACCTTGCTTCCTACTCTAATCCTGGGCCTAGGACTGTGTAAGGCTCTTAGAGGGATAATCTGGGCTCTGCCAGGGGTTTTACGTCGCCTGCCCTGCCCATGGGTGTCAGGAGGATCAGGACGAGGTGCGAAGAGGACAGGATCATACACACATCTGCCTCCCGAAGCCCCTCCCTCAGCACTGATGATGAGCCTATCAATTATTTGGGGAGGAGGTAGATGTGGGTTTGGTGGTGTACGCATGCATGTGAGCACGTGTGTGTGGAGGAGTACTGGTACATTCTATGGTAGACTGGAAAAGTGTGAGTATTTGTGTGTGGAGGAGTACTGGTACATTCTATGGTAGACTGGAAAAGTGTGAGCATTTGTGTGTGGAGGAGTACTGGTACATTCTATGGTAGACTGGAAAAGTGTGAGCATTTGTGTGTATGTGAATGATAACCGGTAGGCATGCAAGGCGATTTTACTGGTGGTCTGTAGCTTACTGAGTGAAGGACGGTGTGAGTGAGGGGGAAGGGAGGGTGTGAGAGGGTCTTTGGGGCGGTCCCTCCCTGCTGTGTCGTGGCCTTAGAGCCGTCAGCCCCCTCAATAAGCCAGCGTGTCTGTGAAATGACCTCTATTATTGGTTAATCTCCCCACAGTGGCAGTCCCCATTTCACACTGAATTCCACCGTCTTGGGGACTGCGTGCGTGTGTGTGTGTACGTGTGTGTGTGTGTGTGTGTGTGTAAATCAGGGCTTTGGCCTGGTGTGTGTGTATATATATACACGTGTGTGTGTGTGTATATATAAGTGTGTGTGTGCGCAAATCAGGGCTTTGGTCTGGTGTGTGTTTGTGTGTGTGTGTAAGCCTTAAGAGCAGGCTTGGACCTGAATCTGTGTCATCAGGTGTTCGCACTTTGTCTTTAGACCAAAATCCACTCAGGCAGTTCTGCTGTGCCCCAGACCCTAGGGTAGGACTTTAAACACACACAGCAACACACACACAGTAACACACATGCAGTTGCACACATACAGTAACAAAACATAACACGCAACACGTGCACATGCACACACAACACGTGCACATGCAACATGAACACACGACATGTACATACACACACCACAGCACGTAAACACACACAACAACATGTACACACAAAACATACCCAATACATGCGCACAATACATGCGCACAATACATGCACACAACACATACACACAGAACACATACACACACAACACGTACACAGACAATACATACATGTATATACACACACACTCAGCCCACATAATGGACCATTTCAGCACCCAGACCACAGCTAATACAGTAAATGACAGGGGAGGGCTGGGAGTGGGCCCAGGATAAATGTGACAGTGATTTTGTGTGTTTGTGTGTGTGTGTGTGTTGTTATCCCTGCATGGCCACAGCTCTGGCTCCGGCCCCAGCCACACTCTTTGATGTGTGTGTGATAGAGGGAGGAATCCCACTAACTCTTATGGTCAGCGCTCCTCTCTCCCTCTCTCTCTTCCTCCCTCTCTTTCTCTCATTCTCTACCTTTCTCTCTCTTTCCCCCCATCCCACTCTCTGTCTCCCCCAGTCCCTTTCCCTCTCTCTCCTTCTCTGCATCCCTCCGTCTCTCCCTGTTTTTGCAAGCTTTCCTCCTCTCCTTAACTCCATCTTTTACTCTCTCGGTCCATCTCTCCTTTTGCTGCAGGGGTTGAATAGGACCCTGCTGCTGCCTGGAACACTGGATATACACACTGACACACAGACACACACAGACACTCAGATACACTGACACTCACACACAGACACTCAGATACACTGACACACAGACACTCAGATACACTGACACTCACACACAGACACTCAGATACACAGACACTCAGATACACTGACACTCACACACAGACACTCAGATACACTGACACACAGACACTCAGATACACTGACACTCACACACAGACACTCAGATACACTGACACACAGACACTCAGATATGTTGACACTCACATACAGCACTGACACACAGACACTCAGATACGCTGACACTCACATACAGACACTCAGATACACTGACACTCACACACTGGCACTGAAATACAAATATTGTACAGACACATCTGAGGCTGGTTATCTCACCCTGCTCCTATGGGATGCTCATCCTCTCAGAAGAGGAGGATATGACATCAGTCCACCGCTGTCCTGGCTTCTCTCTGCAAAGCAGGAGGTTGTCTACTAGAGTTTGAAGATTTTTAACCCCCAGTATGTTTAGGCTACTCTGAGTGTGTGTGTGTTTGTGTGTGTGTGTCCGTCCTTTAGACTCTAGTCTGTTTAATAATTTTCTTTCTGCAACACATTTTAACCGTTGAGAAGTATAGAATTTAGTCTTGGTTGTTGCTGTGTGTTATTTTGGGGTGTTGTTGCTGTGTGTTGTTTTGGGGTGTTGTTTCTGTGTCATGTTTTTTGGCTGTTGTTTCTGTGTGTTGTTTTGGGCTATTGTTTCTGTGTGTATGCACAGTGTGTGTACATGTTGTTTTTTTGCATGTACATGAACATGTGCATGTTTGTAGTTTTCATTGTTGTACTAGACTGTCACCCAATCAAAATGAATTACGTGTCCTTGTTGAAACACACTCATTGTCTTCCAACTCCATATGGAACCAGTTTATCCACAATTACTTCTTACCATTTTGGGCTCTTTGAAAATGCTGCTACTCCCAAAAATAACATTCGCTTTGTTTATTTGTTTTTCCATTTCTTTCTTTTCTCATTAAAACCTTGAAAGGAGCAAGCAAAGGAATCCTTTCATAAATGTGATGAATAATGTAATATGCTGGGTTTCTGAAGCTGCTGTGTGCGTAGTGTGTGTGAGGTAGATGCCAAGGCATGAAGCTCTACAGGTGACTGTGATGCTTTTGGCCCATTGCAGAGTTCTGAAAAATGACTGTCCGAGCCTATGGGTTTTGTCATTTAGTAGCAGGTTTCATAATTTTGTAATATGCCTATTTGAGCATGTGTTTGATTTAGGGAATTTATGTTATTAAAAGTCTGTGTGCTTGGGTGTCTGCATGTGCGTACACGTGCGTGTGTGTTGGCGTGGGCCGTTATAGATCGATGATCTGCAATGTGGATTTGTTATTGCCGTGTTTGCTTTGGCAGCTCTTGAAAGAGGTCCACTGATTACACTCCCAGATGTCACACACACACACATCACTACCCACTGTTCTCCATGAAGTGTGTGTGGGTGTGTGTGTGTGTGTTTGCTAGATATAACCCTTTGTAGTATCCCCCTAGCCCCTTTCCAAACACACACAAACCCCGAGTTCCTAGGACCCTCCCACAAACACACACACAAACACCCAGAGTTCCTAACACCCTCCCATAAACACACACACACACAAACACCCAGAGTTTCTAGCACCCCCCCACAAACACACACACACACATACACAGAAACAACCAGAGTTAGAAATCACATTCTCACATTACACACATTTAAAACATTCAGATAAAATAATGAAAAATGAATACATCCACTTACAACTGATGACAGCCACCACCAGTGTTAACATAGATGGGTGTTAAAAAGGATCCCGTACATCCTGTTGTTCTTGGAATGATAGTGGACCTATAAACACTTTGATAACTACAGCTTTCTGGCCCATCAATGTGGATACATTATCCCATTGAACTGTCCACATGTAGGCAACTTAATCAGTTAGCAGAATTGTGGGAACCGAATCATTTATTTTTAGAATTTTGAATAACACAATTTAGGACTGAGGTTACAGCCTTGGTTAACAAATTGATTACATAAAACATATTTGAAATGAGTAGGCCTCTTGAGTTACTACACACTTACTACACATCTCAAATAACAACCAGAAATATGTACTGACAGCAGCTCATCACCGTAAGAATTACATGCAAATTTTAACTATTTTGGAAAATGTGATTACATTCAATATGAACATATCGGTAGTTGTATTACTTTCAATATCAACATATCCCAGAGTCTTTGGTCCTTAATGACTCAAGATAACTTTCAGGATCAACATGGGAGAAGTGCCTTTTACCTACCATCTGAAACTAGCCACTAGGGGCAGTAATGAACATGTAGATAGTTAAATAGAGTGTCTGTTTGTTTGCTAGGGCGTTGTCATTGGGGATGGTGGGTGGGCATTTCCGCAACCGACTTTCAGTCCAGTGATTGCTGAGAAGAATTGATAGATTTTTTTTTATTGGGGAATTGTGTTATTTAGACTGGCTGTCTTTGTAACTTTACCTTTAACCTTAATCCAAATCTTAACCTCCGTGCTGTGATGCCTGATCTTAACCTAACCTTAATCCTAACCCTAGCCTCTTAAACCAGGCCTGACTTTTAGGATTTTGTTGCAAAGGGGTGGGAAAAACCTTTTTTTTCAGTAACGTCTCAAAACGTTAACCCAAATTCATTGCTTGGGAGGGGCTCATACAGGTGTTCATGAGAATAATGCATTCAGTGCAAAAGTATAGCTAAGTAAAGATGGCAGCAGAATCACCAAATAAACCCAATGGAAATGGATATATGTCGCATTTGTGGTGAATCATATGAGTCTTTGAGAAACAAAGATAACCTTTTCCTAGGCAAATTGTCGTTATTGCGACCGGACTACACTCTCGCTTTAGAAGATATAATAGGACCGGTAACGCTGAATGATGGTTTTTCTAAAGTGGTATGTGGCTCCTGTCGCAATCTTCTGCTAAAATATGAAAGAAGTGTGGATGAGGTAGAAAGAAATTGCGGTTTTGTGAGGGGGAAAAAGCTAATTCTGCACTCCGAATGAAAAGAGGTGACGTGGCAGTCTCAACCACTGGCTAGAGAAACCAGTAATATAATTGAGTGTCCATTTTCAATCTCAATAAATTGTAGAATCTCAGCCATGCTTGATAAATGTAACTTTTGCCATAGCCTGTAAGAAGGCACGCCAAAACCTCTCATTTCAGAACAGCATTCGAGCAGAGATAATGACTTTATTGACTCGATTTTATTTCGTTATTTTAGTTTTTTGCTTTGCTTTTCTTCTGATATGTTGCAACCTAGGTAAGACCTAAAACTTTCAGGAAATGTTCTACCCAGTTCGAAGAAATAGTGAAACCACTCTAAGCCCGCCTTCAACAAGCCTGTGAGTGTAGTTTTTTTCGAAAACTAACATCCAATAGAAATCTTGCTGCTGAGAGTTAGCGGCAACTTTTTTTATAGGTACGTTTCCAGATCTCCAAAAAGGCCAGACAAGATTGGAGGTGTGGCCTCGCAAGACTATCTTAACCCTAAATGAACCTTAAACTTTAACCGTAAATGTTATTCATAACAATGCAATTTTCATTTTGAATCGATTAAATTAAGGACCAATGTAATAGTGAAACATTAAAGAAGAACATGATAGTGAGTGATTAAAGACCAATAGCACAGGCGATATGTTGATAGCAAACATAATTTCAACGAATTATGTTCAAACTGTATGTCATCATGGTTTCCAAAATAGTTCAATTTGAACGTAATTCCTGAGAGGTACGATTGACAAACAATCATAATTGTCAATGAACACCTTGTCTGAATAATAAACCAAGCGCAGAATCCCACACATGCCCACACAGCACCTGGTCTTATGTGGTACTGTGTCATGTGTTACGTTTTGACGCGCAGTGATTTCAGAGATACATGGCCAACTATGACCAAAGCAGACCACCGCACCCAGAACTTGGGAAGAACAGTTTTGACTCATTATCCAACAGAGAGATTTCTCCCGTAAAGATTTTTCTTCCTTGAAGAAGAGTTGTTCTCCCAGTCCCATCAACTATATCTTTCTTCCTGGAAGTATATCCCCTCTGTGATCTTTTATCCTCCGGTGAAAATTGGAGTGTGACAGTGGGTGAGAGAGATTGAGAGACACACAAAGGACACGCCTGTATCTCCTGCCACAGAAACAAATGGGCCAGAACATCAGTATGTAGCCCATCACGTTAGCCTCATTCAATTACACTGCAACACAATACTCCCTGAAATCAATTGACTGGGCTACTGCGAAACCATGAAGAACACTGCCAAAGTGAGGCCCTTGTTTTGCCCAGACCTACGCTGTTGCTTGGTTTGGTTAGCCACTCATGGTGATGAGGTAAAGTGATAAATAGTTTCAGTTGGGGAGATGCTACATATATTTAAAGGTGTTTATGGGATATTTCCAGAGAGGGCACTATGTTAAGGTTAAATAGGACCCATTCCATAGCCATGATAACCATGGGAGTGCTCAACGGCGTTCAGACTTGAGGGGCTAGTGTTAGACGGTTAACTATATACGCTGCGTGATTTGTAAGACAGATGAATCCGGGAGCCAGGTCCGCATATTATGCAATGATGACGCGGTCAGAATCGAGGGTTTGCTGGGTTGCCAGATTTTGGATGGAGACATAAAGGCGGTGTGGGTGGATTTCTGTATTGTGATGTTGTGTAGTGGTGAAACCTGCTTGTTTGACATAAGAAGTGTTAAGGCGTGGTCCACATGCCATCTCTGTCAGAGCAAGCCCGGCATTTGTCAGCAAACACACCCTGCTGATGTCTGCTCTGTGTCAAACCCCTGGCTCCCCTTTAAGTAAGACCAGGGTACCTCCTCACCCATTTATCACCACCACACAGGCCGCACGCACACACATGCACACCCACACACATGCTCATGGCTGCCAGCACAGGCCCCTGTATAAAGAACGAGAGAAGGGAAAAGAGCGACCTTGTCCTTCAGCAAGGCCTCATTCAGTTTCCTTTTAATGTATTTCCCCTGTAGTTCCCCCTGTATCTCTATGCTGTGTTAAGTGGTCAGAGCAATCAAGGCGCCGGTAGAACAGAGCCATAATCAGAGCCCCCATGCGGCATGTTGGCCTCCAAGTTGGCTTTTCAGTGCCCCCGGCGGCACGTGTTTGATGGTGTCTTACGGAGAACTGGAGAACCAGTGGTGTTGTATGAGAGGGTCTGTTTGGAGGGCGTGAAGGGAAAGGGCAAGGTAGGGCTAATTTGAGCATACAGTATAGGATGAGGATTGACTGGACCCAGTCAGTGTAATGACTAATAATGTTTTGAATCTGAAAAAATACTCTAGTTGTGTTGGTAAGATGGCGGCCATTCGTCTACAGTAAAAACCAAGACAAGGACCAGGTTGCGTGGTAGCAGGCCTTGTGTTCAGTGCTTCTCTTCTGTCAGTAATCTATGTATATTTCTAGTCGCAACTGACAGTCTACACAACCATTTCTCAGGCTTCACATTTTGCTGCCTTAACGTTACAAATAAAATGGATTAAGTATTATTTATAATTTCTTCCGATCTGGACTCTACAAATACCATGTGAGGGAGAAATTACAGGACAATCAAACAGTTAGAGACCCCTGATATGTTGTATGTCATAAGATTTTTTTTTACATTTACCTGAGACCACCACCATCAGGGTTCAGGCGTTGCTGTTGCGCTGCATCCAGCTGTCACAGCGGTTAAGTAGCATAGCCTCTGTACAGCGTGTCTGGAGTCATGCATCTAATGCCACAGATTTATTCAAATGTTTTATGCAATTAGATATGAACAAAGGAAATCATCGCAATGAAAGGCTGTCTTTCCATAAAACCTGTCCGCTAACGTTAGTCGTTTAGTTGTTGCTTTTTCTGCCTCTTTATATTCAGTTCCCATCCCATCCATTGCCCCTGACAAATGGGTGTTTACGGATTATTTCTGTCGCTGTTTATGTTGACACCCCTCTCGGGTACTCTCCGGACTGTGTGAACGCCGGTCAGTCTGACGAGCCCGTATATTCAGCACCCAAGGAGAGAGAGAGTGTGCGGTGCCACTGCTCAGGGTCAACGCATGCCAACATTTACCCCTCGCGTGCTCTGACCACTCTGCTATATGGTGCAGTCACAAGAGTACGTTGACCCAAACACAATATGGCATTTTTCCAAGCCGCAATCTGTGCAACATTTCCAGTATCCAAGTATTAGCCTTTTATGACAAAGGTTCCAGTTTATGATTAGAACTGAGGTGGGCTGAGTCATTGCTCTAATCACTCACTAACACACACACACACACACACAGACACAGCTCACCCTCTCACACACTCGCACACACACACAGAGATTACACTGTACTTATCTGTTGTGCTAACTATGCAGCCTTGCTACTGTCAGCATATTGGTATGGGCAATATTGTGGGGACACTGATGTCCTATCTCTCCTATTCTTTGATCTCACTGACTCAACATTCCACTTTTCTACCCATTACTTTTCCTACTGAACCGTTTCAAAGACAAACCATGCTTTCGCTCCTGAAAAGTTATCCCTGCCACGAACCCAATAAGTGGGACAGAATGTATACAGTATAGAGAGCTGTGTGTGTGTTTGTGTGTGTGTGTCTACTTGGCTTTGAAGTCTGTCTGACAGTGCCACACACAGCGCAGAGACAGTCTTAGAGAGGAGACCTCCTCTGCTATTAAGGGTTTAAGGCTAATCTTGAGCTAGCCATCTTTGCCTCTCTGACACTCCTTTAAACTAGCTTTTAACTGGGAGATGAAAAGGAAAGGACGTGTGTGTGTGTGTGTGTGTGTGTGTGTGTGTGTGTGTGTGTGTGTGTGTGTGTGTGTGTGTGTGTGTGTGTGTGTGTGTGTGTGTGTGTGTGTGTGTGTGTGTGTGTTTTCACTCTGCACTGAATGACTTCTTTTCTGTCATCAGAAAGATGGAGTGAATGAGAAAGAGCTGTGGATTT